>CM029129.1:15880559-16033059 GCA_016859345.1 Istiophorus platypterus | reverse complement strand
AACACATGAGCCAGTGGTAACTAAGTTTCATGTTTTGCCAAGTTGCCTATGTCATTATTCTTTCATCCTGCACAGGGAGGAAGTTAAGCTGCTTGTCCCTCTGAGGAGTGAGCGCATTCTCAGCTAAGTATTTTCTATGCAATCATACTGGGGCCTCGGCCTTCCTGCACATTTGCTTGGAAGCAGAGTTCCAGAGAGCACTGAACTGTCACTGAAGAACTCGCATAATCTCCCATCTGTTAGATCAAGTATGACTCTGGGGACCTTTCCAACCACCCCAGTAACTCACCTTTGCTACTTGCCAGAGTAACTTACCCTAGAAACCGTGGCGTAAAACAGGTTAAAATCCTCTGACACGGGGACCAAGAAGCACAGTGAAAACTCACAAATTATGCATAATGAAATAATGTCCTCTGCCCATTTGAAATTTTTAGAAATACTCTAGCAAGTGAACTCTAAAGTACTTTCTAAGATTCCAGCTTTGGCAACAAGTTTTGCCTCTAATCAGGGGTGGGAAAGAACTGCATTTATTTATTATAGTGCAAGACCTAAGTACAAACTCTGAGGTGTCTGCACATTTGGATTTGTAGATCAGGCTTCTTTATAAAGCCATCACTGAGTTTGAAGTTCCATTGATTTGCTATATCAGGTTGCACCATTAAAGTATGTAGCGGCAGTGACCCTACAGTTTGTTGTGGAAAACGATCACTAGAAACATTGTTCAATCAAGAGCAATCAACTATGTAAGCAGGAAGTCACTTTAGCAGCACAAGCTAGCATAACTTCCAAAAATCAACTTACTGTGAAACCTCAATAGACTAATGTTTTGCTTTTTATTCCGATACATTTATTTTATCCTGTCCACTATCGACACTATGCTTAAAAGAAGACATAGTTACTTGTTACTTCCAGGTTCAGGTTTTACATGAGATAAAACAACAGAAAATATCAGCGGCTTTTTCTGCCATCCTCTCTCTGTCTGTCTCTGTGCTTCATCAATAATAGCACTTAAGATTTCTCTGGTATCATGACCTCACTTCAGCCAAGGGAACTTGGTACTGTTGGATATTACGGTCCCACTGACATCAGTCCCACTGTCTGATTGTTTTATAGATGCCATTTCTCAGGACATAACTCCCTAGCAAAGTCGTTGTAACTGAGAGTCTGTTGTTTCCTGAGAATTCTCACAAAGAAAAGAAAGAGAATCAAATGAAAGCTCATTCATCTACATTCTAATCTAGCGAACACTGAATTTTAAGAAGTTCCTTATGTGCATTAAGAGCTTAACTAAAAAAACTCAGAGTCATGTCATATATCAAATTAAGCCTCAAAGACTCAAACAGTCTCTCAAGTCCTAGTCTTTGAAGTATCATAATTCTAAGATTGCTCGGAAGTTTAATAGGGTTTAAGGCTTTACTGTTGTCTCAAGGAAAGTATAGGGGACATGATGGTGGATTCACCTGGGTCTTACATTATGGCTACATTAAACTACCATTTGCACTTTGGTCCTTCATTTCTCAATTCTTTTTCCATGGGGCCAACCTTTTCTGGCGCTTGCACTGTCAGTGAACAACCAAGTGGCCATGTATATTTAGTTTCACCCCCCCGAGGTGTAACCTAAAGGTTAGGTGGGTGCTCACGCTCAAGGGCATCTGAGCAATGCATGTAGCCTCAAATTGCTCCACTGGAGCTGCTCAGTAGTGAGCTGTTGCTCTGGAAAGCTCCCTGATGTGATGATATAAAGGGTGTTGCTGTGAAGAGCAGGCTTGAGGAGGAAAATATGATTAATAACCTGGATAAACAAAGGTTGCTGATTATAAAGGGACAACTTCACTGTTGCAGAGAGAAGAGCACTCCAGTCACAAGGCTACCAGTGACACTTTGCTCAAAAGAAATTTAAGCTCTTTCTCTCTGTCTGTCTCTACTTCTCGTTAAGAGCAGTCTTTAATTAATCAATAGTGTGCGGCTGTAGAATTGCTCCCACCCAAATTTCGCTACTGTGTGCAATGCCTTGTTTCTGTAGTTTCTTTTGCCTACACTATTTATATATCCAGCAGTCATGAAACTCTCTAGGAGCCCTGAATGTGGCATACAGTCATTGATGCAGAGCTTCTGTGCTGAAAACACCTGCCTTGTGCTGCTACAAAGCCGGGATGAAAGCTATGTGACTGGAAGGCCGCACAACAAAAACAATGAACCAAAAGACACTTAAAAGCACTGTCTAGCAAAGGGGAATTGCAGTTGGGTAATTATATCTGTACACCTTTCCATTACAATTAGCAGTTTGACCCATAATTTATGTCAAAGTGAAATACTAAGCACTGAGTAAATGATAAAGTAATAAAGAACGGAACATCTGTAAAAACAGCTGAGGCTTCACTTCAAAATCTCGCTGATGCAAAATCCCTACACAATTACTTATTCAATTTCACTAAGTCTACTCCTGGGTAGGCGCGGTGGTGCGGCGGTTAACGCTTTTGCCTCACTCTTGTCTTTTCAAACCCCTGCTTGGCCAGCGCCTTTCTGTGTGGAGCCAGCATTTTACCCCCGCGCCTGCGTTGGTTTCCTCTGGATACTCCCGCTTCCTCTCATAGTCCGTAGACATGCGGGTTAGGTTATTTATGACCCCAGATCGTCTGGAGGTGTGGGCTTTTTGTGTGTGTGAGCTTGAGTGGTTGTCTGTCTCCGTATGTCAGTCCTGTAATAGACTGGTGACTTGTCCAGGGGCAACCTGTAGGGCCGCTCACAGCATGAGCAGCGGAGCTAATGGATGGAAATCTGCTCTTTCTTAATACATCACCACAGAGTGATTTCAAAGAAACCAGCTTTTCTAATTTTCTTTGTGATGCTTCTAAGGGTTATGCATGGCAATAAGGGCACAAGACTGCTTTTTCTATCAGATGGTAATTAAAAGTTGTACGTCAACAAACAGTCATGGGAGTTAGCGGATAAACTCTAAAATCTAGCGCTGATGTTTCTTAACTAGGCATCATTTGATTTAGGCACTGATTATCTTTCACGTATTGTTTCCCTATTTTATGAGCGCCGTACTGCAAGCGCACGAAAATCACAACGACAAAAATCAAAGATCTAATTGTATCATACAGTATGGTATCATACTGAAACATCCTGAGTCACCGCTCATGAAAAACCACACATTTCCTGCTGCTTTACATTAAAAGCTCCCTTTCGACCAGCCAGCTGGTAGATTTTATCGTGAATCATCTGCAGGAAACACAAACTGTACATCGCCTAATTCCAGTGGAGTTTTTGGTTAATGAAGTTTCAGTGCTAACACAAGAAATATTGCGACATATTTGGTGCCATTGGGTCCGTAGAGCAGTTTTAAATATTGCAGGGAGGACTATTACAAGGAGCAACCCCAGTGAGATGGTAGATGGTGTGTTACAGATGGTTGGCTCCTACTGCAGTCTGCACATCCTTCCCTGAGGTTGCTGCTGATTTTTTGGAAATCTATATTAGAATAAATAGCTGGGCAACACTCTGCACAGGCAATATATATTGTTTCTCTAGTGCTCAGTAAAGCCAGATCAATTTTTATATATATGACTGATTTATGTAACAGCCACATTGTGCCACTGTCTGTTATCTTTATCAGTCTGACAATGTACGACAATCTGGTAATACTTTTCATGATAACTGTCACGGAGAGGAAAGGTAAGGAAAGGAAAGGAGGGAAGAGGAGAGGAGAGGAGAGGGAGGAGAGGGAGGAGTGAAGATGAGTGGAGAGGAGAGGAGAGGGAGGAGAGGGAGGAGAGGGAGGAGTGAAGATGAGTGGAGAGGAGAGGAGAGGAGAGGAGAGGGAGGAGTGAAGATGAGTGGAGAGGAGAGGAGAGGAGAGGGAGGAGTGAAGATGAGCGGAGAGGAGCGGAGAGGGAGGAGTGAAGATGAGTGGAGAGGAGAGGAGAGGAGAGGGAGGAGTGAAGATGAGTGGAGAGGAGAGGAGAGGGAGGAGTGAAGATGAGTGGAGAGGAGAGGAGAGGAGAGGGAGGAGTGAAGATGAGTGGAGAGGAGAGGAGAGGAGAGGAGAGGAGAGGGAGGAGAGGGAGGAGTGAAGATGAGTGGAGAGGAGAGGAGAGGAGAGGGAGGAGTGAAGATGAGTGGAGAGGAGAGGAGAGGAGAGGAGAGGAGAGGGAGGAGTGAAGATGAGTGGAGAGGAGAGGAGAGGAGAGGGAGGAGTGAAGATGAGTGGAGAGGAGAGGAGAGGAGAGGAGAGGAGAGGAGAGGGAGGAGTGAAGATGAGTGGAGAGGAGAGGAGAGGGAGGAGTGAAGATGAGTGGAGAGGAGAGGAGAGGAGAGGAGAGGAGAGGAGAGGAGAGGAGAGGAGAGGGAGGAGTGAAGATGAGTGGAGAGGAGAGGAGAGGAGAGGGAGGAGTGAAGATGAGTGGAGAGGAGAGGAGAGGAGAGGGAGGAGTGAAGATGAGTGGAGAGGAGAGGAGAGGAGAGGGAGGAGTGAAGATGAGTGGAGAGGAGAGGAGAGGGAGGAGTGAAGATGAGTGGAGAGGAGAGGAGAGGAGAGGAGAGGGAGGAGTGAAGATGAGTGGAGAGGAGAGGAGAGGGAGGAGAGGGAGGAGTGAAGATGAGTGGAGAGGAGAGGAGAGGGAGGAGTGAAGATGAGTGGAGAGGAGAGGAGAGGAGAGGAGAGGGAGGAGTGAAGATGAGTGGAGAGGAGAGGAGAGGAGAGGAAAGGAGTGAAGAGGAGTGGAGAGGAGAGGAGAGGAGAGGAGAGGAGAGGAGAGGAGAGGAGAGGAGAGGAGAGGAGAGGAGAGGAGAGGGAGGAGAGAAGAGGAGTGGAGAGGAGAGGAGAGGAGAGGGAGGAGTGAAGATGAGTGGAGAGGAGAGGAGAGGGAGGAGTGAAGATGAGTGGAGAGGAGAGGAGAGGAGAGGGAGGAGTGAAGATGAGTGGAGAGGAGAGGAGAGGGAGGAGTGAAGATGAGTGGAGAGGAGAGGAGAGGAGAGGAGAGGGAGGAGTGAAGATGAGTGGAGAGGAGAGGAGAGGGAGGAGTGAAGATGAGTGGAGAGGAGAGGAGAGGGAGGAGTGAAGATGAGTGGAGAGGAGAGGAGAGGAGAGGAGAGGAGAGGGAGGAGTGAAGATGAGTGGAGAGGAGAGGAGAGGGAGGAGTGAAGATGAGTGGAGAGGAGAGGAGAGGAGAGGGAGGAGTGAAGATGAGTGGAGAGGAGAGGAGAGGAGAGGAGAGGGAGGAGTGAAGATGAGTGGAGAGGAGAGGAGAGGGAGGAGTGAAGATGAGTGGAGAGGAGAGGAGAGGGAGGAGTGAAGATGAGTGGAGAGGAGAGGAGAGGAGAGGAGAGGGAGGAGTGAAGATGAGTGGAGAGGAGAGGAGAGGGAGGAGTGAAGATGAGTGGAGAGGAGAGGAGAGGGAGGAGTGAAGATGAGTGGAGAGGAGAGGAGAGGGAGGAGTGAAGATGAGTGGAGAGGAGAGGAGAGGAGAGGGAGGAGTGAAGATGAGTGGAGAGGAGCGGAGAGGAGAGGAGAGGAGAGGGAGGAGTGAAGATGAGTGGAGAGGAGAGGAGAGGAGAGGAGAGGGAGGAGTGAAGATGAGTGGAGAGGAGAGGAGAGGGAGGAGTGAAGATGAGTGGAGAGGAGAGGAGAGGGAGGAGTGAAGATGAGTGGAGAGGAGAGGAGAGGAGAGGGAGGAGTGAAGATGAGTGGAGAGGAGAGGAGAGGGAGGAGTGAAGATGAGTGGAGAGGAGAGGAGAGGGAGGAGTGAAGATGAGTGGAGAGGAGAGGAGAGGAGAGGAGAGGAGAGGGAGGAGTGAAGATGAGTGGAGAGGAGAGGAGAGGGAGGAGTGAAGATGAGTGGAGAGGAGAGGAGAGGGAGGAGTGAAGATGAGTGGAGAGGAGAGGAGAGGAGAGGGAGGAGTGAAGATGAGTGGAGAGGAGAGGAGAGGGAGGAGTGAAGATGAGTGGAGAGGAGAGGAGAGGAGAGGGAGGAGTGAAGATGAGTGGAGAGGAGAGGAGAGGGAGGAGTGAAGATGAGTGGAGAGGAGAGGAGAGGGAGGAGTGAAGATGAGTGGAGAGGAGAGGAGAGGGAGGAGTGAAGATGAGTGGAGAGGAGAGGAGAGGGAGGAGTGAAGATGAGTGGAGAGGAGAGGAGAGGAGAGGAGAGGAGAGGAGAGGGAGGAGAGGGAGGAGTGAAGATGAGTGGAGAGGAGAGTGCTACCGGACTATCCAATCCAATATCTGTCTCTTTTTCTTAATCTCTCTTTCCCTCGCTTTCCTTACAGAGCACCTTGCAATCGATTACACAAAACTGCAGGTCAAAACGGGTCACTGAATTAATGAGAGCTGGGCAGGCTTTTCTGTTCAAATAAATAATGGAGAACCTGGCACTAAAAGGATGGCTGTTATATAAGTTTGCTGATACTTACATGTTTTTTTATTGCAAAAGACACGTGTTGCAATAAATGTACATTATGATGTCAGTATTCAACTTTAATGTATGGCTGACATGACATATTGTTCAATCAACAAAACTTTATTGTCAGACAGGCATCAAACAAGGGAGCCAGGTACCTTACTGGTGTCTCAATACAAAAAAAGGCATTTTCATTGGTTCAAAGGCATCTGCAGCTTTCCTGGTACTTGATTTATCAACTATCAGCATGAATTCCTGCTGTTAACCTCCTGCGGCAGATGTTCACATTTGGTCCAGGAATTTGTTAACTTTGGCAGGATCCCATGCACATGTGTGAATAGAGCGTGTGTCCCACACCCTTTATTTTGTAGTACTTTTATGAGATTTTCTGACATCTATTTTCATTCCGTTTTTAATTTACTCAATCTAATATAATGAGGCATTGCTAGTGTCAAAGAGGGGGATAATTTTAAGGTGTAATTGTTATAATGACTGGATGAGCACAAAGCTAATAGAAAAATATCTTTAAGCATAGTGCATTCATGTAAAAGATCCTCACAATTAACATCAGGGGAATAAAAACCTTAAAAATGATTAGAAATTGAAGTTCTCCTTCAATAACTCTTTCTAACAGTGAGCCTACTTAAGCACCAGGCTATCTCCTCTCTGTTAATTTCTATTCTTGTCCCCAAGCTAGGTGCCACAAAATCAGGATGAAACATCTGTACTATATATCTCTTTCACTGTACGCTATGACGGTAGAAGTCCCCAGAGCACGCTGAGACATACATAAATTGAATTCAATTGAGAATTCCATTTGGGGACCAGACATTTCCTCAAGCCATGAGCACTGGTATCATAATGTACAAAAGACACTCAGTATGTTTAAACAAGAACAATTGCGACTTCAAAGGCCCCCACCCCAACAGCAACTGTGAAAAATCATTGTCAAACCTCAAGGTCGGGTCCTCCTGTGAGGTTCTATACCAACGAGTTTCTTTTGGATGCTTTTAGACTCAACACTGTTTTCATCCAGTGTTCATTTTAAGGCAGCTTCATTTCTCTTTTCATCTTCTTTTTTTGCAATGTCCCTCTGGATCCCTGATCGTGTGGTGTAACCGCAGACAATAAGGGGAGGAATATTTTATATTTCCAAGCAGCTTTTAGGGGACAGTGCATCAATGAACTTGTACTTTCCTGTGTAAGTCTAGGTAACTGAGATTAGAAAATTCCATTTGCCTCTGATTTACATACTAGTGCTGTAACCAACAATTATTTTGATTGTCAGTTAATCTTCTGGTTAGCTTGTTGACAATTTGATCAATTATTTTGTATTATACTGAAAAAATGAATTCCCAGAGACCAAATGGACATATCACACCCTTTTTTTGTCTGACCAACAGCCCTGTTTCCAAATATATTCAGTTTACTGTCATGTATTACATAGACAAACATCAAATCATAATTTTCAACTAGAAACAGTGTGGCAGTGTAGAAATGTGTGGCATTTTTGCTTAAAAACCACTAATTGCTTATTTCATTATCAAAATTTTTCCTGAATAAAATCAGATATGTACTTTTAGACTTTAAGATGTGGTAACATCTGTATTTAACTATTTAAAAATACCTGTGCAATGTGACACAATCATATTTCTGTAACTAGTTGGGAAAATTTGCAATTTGCCTCTCGTTCACTCGTTCACACACATACTCACGCGCCAGCAGCAGTGAGCTAGCATCCAAGATGCAGGAATAACCATGGCAGTTTGGGTTCAGTGTCTTGCTCAAGGACATTTGGATACGTGGAAAGGAGGAACTGTGGATCGATCCGCAAACCGCATGATATATGTAGGACCTGCTCTACCTCCTGAACCAGAACCATCCCACTCATGTGTACATTTTAGACTGTAGACAAGTTTTAAAAAAAAGGCAAGAAGCGCTGTAATATGATTACTACATACAGTAACACTACAAGTCTGTCTTCCGTTTTCTATGTCTCTGCATTGTACTCGCGAATTCTTATGTATCTGTGCATTCCTGTGAGTGTGCGTGTGTGTTTGTGTGTGCATTTGTGTATGCATGCAGTATGTGTAGCTTTTCTTCTGCCAGTGTGTCTCCAGAGGCCCTGCCAGCCAGTAGCTTCCCTGTCAAAGTGCTGCCTTATCTGATGATCCATGAGCATGTGTAGGGAGCGGTGAAAGCCAGCCCATGTAGTCGAAATATCACTTGACGATACCAGATCAGATCCCCCCTCCTTCGTGACACATGACCTTGCAATTTATGGTGCATATAGTGCTGGGTGTGTGTGTTTGTGTGTGTGTGTGTGTGGGTGTGTGTGTTGGGGGGGGGGTTTCTTGGTGAGACAGAGATTATACAGGTTGGCTTGAACTGATGTTTGTGTCAGCTGGAAAATTCCTAAGGGGTGGAAGTGAATTAGTAATTGTCTCCCCCACTGTTGAGGTGCCTTTGAGAAATACTTCTAACTTTTAACTGCCCCAGTGGAGCGCCTTAGATGTAAATAGCAGAAGACTGTTGACTGCAGTCCTGAGAAAAAGTGCGAATAAGGACTAAAACTTTCTCTTTTGGCAACTCGATAAAAACGACACAAACAAGACATCTTGTTCTTGTTTAAATGAATCAACCATCTCGTTGGGGCTTAATTATTTTTGCTCCTTTGGTATCAAATATCGTGTTGAAATGCTGCAAAACTGTCATTCTCAAAACCATACGGGAGCACTCAGAAAACCCAAAGACCTCTATCTAAACAAAAGCATCCCACCATGCACTTCGGGCGGCATTCCGATGTGACAGTGCTAAAAAGTTATTAGACAAGAGGCTGACAAAACAGACGACACAACTCTAAAGCTAGCTAGTGTCGACCCGTCGGTAGAGACTCTAAGGATATTTTTTTGGGTTGACGTTAGCTAGGTAGCTAGGTTAACGTTACGTTGACAGAGGACAGAAGCAATGCACCCTTAAGACGAAATATGGTAGTGACTCTCGGGATAGTGTTTCATGTCTATTTTGGTACAAACATTTACCGACCAGGGTGGCGGGCGGTCTTCTGAGATTTGCTCGCCAAACCGGAAATACACCCACGTTCGGCGCCTTGTGGGTGTTAATTTCAGACCCTGATTCCAGGCACGTAGTAATAAAGTATACATCCATAATAAGAACCTCCAGCCAATCTGTCTCCCCAAAATGAAGCCATAGTGGCTCGCATTCATCACAACATAACCAAGTTGATCACAGGAATTCCTCCGCTCAGTGTGAGTGCGCAGAGTCATCACGTCGGTGAGGTGGTAGCTGCATGCAGTGTATGTGAGGCATCCATTCACATTAGCACACCATCCACTCATACCACATAACTCACATTCTTTCTGGGCTACTCCATACTGATAATGGCTTCCTGTCTTACCGTAAGCATTAGGGTGTGTGTGAGGGTGTGTGAGGGTATATGGGTTTGGATGCTCATTAAAACAATGGGTTCTCAAATGTCCTGCATCACTTTCTGGATGCTTGGACGGCAGTGAAAAGTGTTTCGATTTCAGTATCTGAATGACCACTTTCTCTTAGGGTCATTCGGTGTCTGACTCGCATGAACAAACATGAGAATCCATGTGAGCACGTGTGCAAACATAATCATAAACTACATAAACTGCAGATGCAGTAAAGACAAACAGACAGGCTTGAAGCACGGCTGACAAAATCTTAGGTCAGTTATTTAGTAATTGCTTCAGACAGATGCACGCAAACACAAATGGTGACAATTTCAGCCCAAGATTCAAGTTTGACAGTGGGAGGCATTTCTATCTGTGTTAGCAAGAAGGCATGAATAAATCAATGCCAACAGAGGTAAAATGGAAGAAACACCCAGACAAACAATCCAAAATCCTAAACTTACACTCAAATATCATATGAACAATTACAGAACCCGATCCATTAAGGAAACCAACAAAAATCAACATGTTCACCAGAAAAAAAGAGGAAAAACAACAGAAATGGCAGGATTTCAAGACTCTGAGCTATCATAGTGGAGATTTATCTGTATTCTTGCCAGTGAGTCAAGTGCATTCTCAGTTGATAATGGGGTCGACCAAGGCTGTGATAATGTAAAGAAATGGGAATTTTTCATTCAGCTCTCATCACTGGTCACTGGCGTTTGGCATTTATACATTAAAGGAATACTCCACTCATTTAGCATCGCACTTTTAGCATTGCACTGGCCCTTCAAAATGTAGCTACACAATGGAGCTATATGTTTGCAAAGATACTATGTGGAGACGCAAGAACTGGGGTTCCTCAACTTAGGCTTCAATAATATCAATATCTAGAAAGAATGGCTCAGTCATCTTCTTTTCAGAAACTAGCTCTGTAAGAGCATTTATTTTGGGGATGTACAAAAGTAAGTTATGCTAAGTGATATACAACATCCTTCTTGTGTTGCAGTGGTGCTATCAGTGGAAGAAATCCAACACTGAACTATACATAAATTCCTATACCAAGGACATATATTGCCCAGCTGCTGTACACTGTGAGAAGCAGGTATATTTTATATGTTGTTAGAACAGCGTGAAAAACTCAGACATCGTGAAAGAGCTCAGAGTAAAATTGATGCTTGCTTGCATTAAAATGAGCCAGTTCAAGTGGATGAGCATCTGATCAGAATGCCAGTCGGACACCTCCCTGTGCAGTTATGGCCAGCTGATAGAACACCCTGTGGCAGACCCAGAACATGCTGGAGGGATTACATATCCCATCTGGCCTGGAAACACCTCAGGATCCCCCAGGAAGAGCTGAGGGACTTGGGTGGGGGAAAGGGCATCTGGGCTACGTGCATAGTTTGCCTCAGCTGCACTGGATGGCTGCAAGGATCTATTGAGATGCATGCCTGATCTTCTTTTCCTGTGTCAATTCTGCAGTTGTATTGTACTGTAGTGTTAGCTACAATACAGAGGCCACCAAGGACTCAGCATAGCTTAGTCCCTCATAATCATTTCCATTTCAGATGTTAAAGGTCAAAGGCAGGCAGACGCTATTTTCCCATAGGGTCAGATAGCCTGTAAAGAGTTAGTTTCTGTAGTAGGAACTCCACCGGGGGAAGACCTAGTAAGAAACACATAACCAGAGAACCTTTTGCTTCCTTCCTGTATATTCATGTAAGCAGAGTGTACATTGAGGGTCACGCTGTGGGGCCACTAGATTAAAAGGTCAAATTTCTCTCTTCCAAAACAATTGCTTTTTGTAGTAGAAATTAGGGCTGATAGTTATTTGCAGTTGAATGTGGCTTAGCTTGCAAATACAATAAAATACAATTTAAAGAAAAAACTATCAGCGGATGGAGGGACCTGAGAAATTGTTCAAATGTGACCTTTTTATTCCCTAACTTTTCTCTTTTCACACTTGAGCAGTAGTGCCTTCTAATTGAGTGTAGAAATACACCTAACAAGGAACCCAGCCTCACTTACAAATGACTCCCAGTCCCACTCATCCCTCCTGTGATGACCTTTAGAGGTTTATTTTACGGTTTTGTGGATGTCTGAAATGTACAGGCAGTTAGACAAAGTATTTATGTCATATAGGTTTTAATGTAGGAGCAACAAAAGGCCAAGAAGTTCATCTGCTATGCAGAGGGTAAGTCTATTTCCATTTCTCTTGCACGATATGAGTCTCTACTTCTCTCTCTTTGGTGCCTTTAATCAATGAGGATCCAGTGAGGAACCAACAGAAAAAAAATGGAGCCAAAGGTCCAGAGTGAAAAGAAGCAGAAAATAAAGCCAAACAAAATAAGGACTGTTTTGGCTACATACAACCAAATAAAGAGACACAAGAAGATAAAGCCAAAGTATTGAAAGCAAAGGTTACCAGCCACACAGAAAATGGGGGCTAAATCACAGCAAACTCCAGCTCTTGCAGAAAAGAAGAGGCAGATATGGAAAGGACAGACAGAAAGAGACAAAGGCCTGGAGCAGTGAAAAGAGCACCAACCAAACACTCCCCTCCAGCTGTCAGAGGGGAAAATACAGGGAAAGAAAGAGAGGGATAAAGGAGGGTTAATAAGAGAAAGGGCTATAGAGTGAGACAGATGCTGGGCAAGAGGGCAGTGAAAGCCAGAGCAATCAAAAACATCTGCCGGCAGCTCCAGAGCTGGCAGCTATACCACTCTGTGCACTCCTAGTGAGATATTTGAAATCAGCTAAACACCAGCCAGAGAATGTTTATGAAAGACAGAAAGCTAAGCTCTCAACATAACACCTTCGTGATTTAAATGCTCCAGAGAAAACCAAAACATATCTGATTTCCACAGCTGGCAGAGAATCAAATGCTCAAAGCAGCAGCGGCAGATATAGAACAGGGAGGTGAGACCCAAAAAGAAAAACAAGCAAACAAAAAAAAAAGGAAAACAGAAAAAAATGCATTTGCAGCATATGTTGTATATTTCAATTCAAAACAATTCAATATGCCAGTGAGCCGAATCGAAGAACTTTTTTGTATTTTTGCAAGTCTGTTTTTTATTCGTATGGATTTTTTTTCACTCTCAGCTGTCTCCACTGGTCATAGCTTAAACAATGGTTTGAACCAACAGTCATAGAGATACACTGATACCATCACTAGGGATTATGCTGTGCTCCATACTGGGTATAAGTTGCATGTGTACATGCATATGTATTATTTTCTCCCCTGCTCTTCTTGCCTCGCCACCATTTACTTTTCCTCTTTCTGACACCTCTTTTAAATGTTTACTCTCTCATAGCACATAATGTGCAATTTTTTTGTCATATGATAACTTTACATGTGGTATGCCGACACTTTTTTTTATCAAATACCCAGAAGCCCCTATGCAGTACTTAACAGCACAGGGTTTAGGTGCTCTAGGTGTTACAGTAAGAATAAGAACCTGACCAATAAGCTGCAATTCAAAAACCAAACAAGGCCTCTGATGCTCTTGAGGATTTAAGGTATTAACAAATGCCAATAATTCAAAAAAATCTTTTAAAAGATTTTGAATTCCATAGCAAACTCTCATCAACAAACATTCCCTGGATATATATTCTGAATCTTTAGTTTTGGCTCATTGGTTAACTAACGCAAAAATGAAATATGCAAAATTCATATTTTTCTTTGACTTTGTCTTTTGGTTTGTTTTGCTCGCACAATCTGGCACATCTCTCGTGTTTTTCCGGCAGGAAAAAAAAAAAAAAAAAAAAAAAAAAAAAGCTAATAGCGTATTCATGAGGAGAATGTAAACTGGCAGGGGGACATGCGTGAACGAGAAGTGAAACTGGGTAAAGGGGAGAAAGAAGAAGAGAGGAGAGGAGAAGAGCTTCTCCAGAGGGTAAGTGATGTCTGGGGATGGAAAGCAAAGTGACATTTGTTATTGGGTGTTGCATGAAAAGAGGAGAGTGAGATCTGAAAAGGCCAGTGTCCTCTATTCCACCTCACGCACCCGCTCAAAAACATGCAACACACACAATGTACTAATCAAGATGAATGAGATTTGCTCTTCAAGGAGAGCATGTCATTATATAATGAGACAACTACATTATTGCTCTGATACCACCGTTTTAACCCACTGAAGTGTACTGCATGTGAGAGAGAGAGAGAGAAAGGGAGAATCTTGGTGATTAAAGAGGATCGTTGCACCTAAATGTCAGCCTGTAACAGCTGTAATTGGCTAAATGAGTTTCTGAAGTGATGGATGTTGATAATTGTCTTGCTCCATTTGCTTGTTTCTCATCCCAGCACACACAATCGTGTCCATGTACAAATGAGGCCTCCTGTGCACCAGAGATCAGATCTAGACTTTCAGTCTGGCTGGAGCCTGCATGCATTCACAAACATAGGTCTACAGATTGGACTGGTTGTTTTGACTTAGGGAGACACACGCTGCTTACTAATCCCTCTAAAGCTTTAGCCAGGTTAATCTTGTAGTAAACAATGTGTCTCTGGGCTCAACTGTGCTGTCCGATCTTATCTGCATAATGCGTCTCAGTGAGCGTGTGTGTGTGTGTGTTTGTGCACATGTGCCGTGGAGAGTTCAAGCCCTGGTGTGCTTTGCTACTGTCCTGCAAAACCAATTTACCAACGTGCCCCCTGTCTGCAGACCACTATCACACAGGTTCACAGCCGAAAGCGATTATCTACACACAACTAATACAGGCTTGTGTGGTTATGAGACCATTATACAGATAGTATGTGTACATAGGACCCCAGGTAGCAACCCATTACTTTTACAAACAAACAGACGGGACCCCTGTGTGGCTGTCACAGACTGTGCAGTCTTCTGTGAACAGCACTCAATAATTCATTATACCGTGAACAGTAAACAGAAATGCAGGCTTGATGGGGTGATAGCTGACACTCTCCTTTTCTATAAATCATGTTCACTATGAGACAGAAAATACAGAGTCACAAACTCTTCACATCCACTAGATGTTTGTTCAAGCATAGCCAGATCACACCAACCAATTTGATACTGATTTCTCCTTTTACTTGTTAGAGTCCCGACTCTTTTGGTAACCAAAAGTGATGTCTTGTATTCTTGTTTCTACATAGTGTAACGCTTTCTTCTCCACAAATCTGTTAAAAGAATTCTATTCAGTGTGTATCATAAACAATTCCTACATCCTGTGAGTGCTGGTATAGTTTATTTCCTTATCATGGCACAGCATCTCCTCTATGTTCCTCACATCTTCACATTTGCAAGAAACTATTGTTCAAATGTAAGGAAAAAAATATTATTCAATCTTTAATAAACTGTTGTAATTCAAAGTGGTTTGGCACAACAGGCCTTATATTCTAAAGGGAGGCTTTCCCGAACTGCACCGTTCTTCTCACTGCATGCCTTGTTACCCATCAGTAAACTTGGCTATAATTGTTTTCTTTGCTAATGCCAAATGAGAAAAACTAGTGAGGCATGCTTAATGGAAAATCATAACACCAAAGTAAATAAAAATGAATGTATGGAAATATTTCGGAATCAGTGCCAAAGATAGAAAACATCTAAGATAGACATGACACTCTTTGCTTTAGAGAATGCAACCCTCTTCCAGTATTGTTAGTGAGGTGAAGGTGAGCCACCATTAGTGAATAAAACAGTGTTCAAGTCTGCAACATTGTTTAGGAATTCTGTTTACCACATATAAAACCATTCAAATCTATTCGAAAAAATTACATCTTGGTTTTTATTCATTCTAACTTGGTTTTTGAAACCAAGCAGTGACTGCTGGATTTTCCCCCCTTTAACAAAATTAGATTCGGGACACACCCAATTTGCAAGAGTCCATCCACCAAATTTCAATTATTGCCTCGAGTGACGTAACTTGAATCTGCTACTTCCATCCTTTGATCCTTTTTTTAAAAAACTGTCCATCATTCCTCCAACAGTTTTATAAAAGTGCAGTGCTACTGCTTTAATCAGCGGCTGTTTCTAAAATGTTCTTATGGCAGATGTTAAACGTCCCTTAGGTACCACGTTATAAAGAACAACAGAGTCTATGCTGTCTAAGTACAAACACCTAGGTTCGGGTGTGTATTCCGATCTTGCTCTGATGCACTTTCCCAGTTCAGTCTTTAAAGGGAGGAGATACAGATTACAAACAGACTAATGAAGAAATTTCCAGCCACAAGGTAGTTTGAGGTGCAACTCAGTATTAGCCTGGGGTTTCTTATATTTTTGTGTGCTTAGTGCATATCACTTTGACAGGAACCCAGAAGGATTAAATAAAATTCATCTCATCCCATCAAGGTAAAATTGTGGTTAAATCTTTCACTCCCCCTCCTATCTTTTCATTACATTAACACAGGAGGGATTTATCATCACAGTTGAGGGATATTGTGGATACCTGTAGACACAGCAAATGTGTGCAGTCTGATCTATAATCTTAGAGTCATTTTTTATCAGTGAGCTGTTTGTTTAAGTTAACCTCCAAGTGTGTGTTTGTGGGGGGGGGGGGGGGGGGCATGTGTGTGCATTGTTTTACGGTATTTGTGTGTTTTAATGGACCCGGAGTTTCACAGCCACTTAGGGATGAAACGGTGATGACAGTATGCTCTACCAAGCTGCTGAATGCTCGGAAATGACACCGAGGGATTACTAATGAGACGCAGTAGTCGAGTTTGGAATCATCCTCTGCAGTGGCACAACTTCAGGTACTGTCTGATATCATGCCGGAGACTATTTACCTATTTTAACACAGATGATCAGAATGTGATATAAAGGGCTTTGTCATTAGTTTCTTGATTTATGCCTGTAATTACTACAATCAATAATCAATATCAGGTTTCAGTCGGTTTAGATTTATGCAATGTCACTGCGACAGCCGGAGATCAATTCATTTCACATCCTGCAAAACTCCCCCACCTATTTTTCCATTCTCATGCCTCTGTGACTGTTAATCCTGTCGGAGATATGTCTATTTGTATGACCTTTGTTTGTATCCTTACCTGTTTCAGTAATGAAAATAGATTGAAACTGAGATAAACAACCCTCTGTCCTTTACTACAAACAAAAAAAAATACCAGTAATATCATGTTTCTTTAATGAAACAAGACTCATTAGGCTTTATCACAAGTTACCAAGGTGGTTTCAGTAATTTTCTCCAGAGTTATTTTCTTTTGCAGTTGCTCAATTAGTGCCTCTAGCTCTCTTAATTGACATAAAGGCTTTATTTCCACTAACAAATGAAATGCCACTGACATTCTGCCCTAGGATGCTATAAAGCGTTGGGGAATGAAATTATATTGTATGACCATATACTCAATCAAGCTGTGGACCACTGCTGTGTGAGTGACAATTTGGGATTCTAATGAATCACAGAGGAATGAGGAATGATCCAAAACAAGATCAAACTGAAGTTTCATCATGAAGTTTAAGTACAAAAAGTCTGAATATTGACCAGCTGTTTCATCAGTCACACTATCTTTAGACTGATGAAGATGAATGAGGTAGAAGCAAGTAGAGGTAAATTTTTTATTTAATCTTTATTTAACCAGGAAACGTCTCATTGAGATTAAAGATCTCTTTTACAAGAACGGCGTCGCCACGACAGGCTTTCAGACATACTCTACAAATAGCAATTTACAATGAAGACAAAGAATGAATAACAGAATCATAAATTATCAAAAACACTTATCAAATATTCATAACAAATCATTAACATCAGAGATCAAACGGGGGCAATATGAATCAGTCAAAATATCTACAGCCAGATGTGCCTCCAAGTTATTTAAAATTACTTTAAATTCATCCAATGAGACCAGATCTCTAAAGTTCAAGTAATCTTGTAATGGATTCCAAGCACACAGAGCAGAATATTTAACAACCTTTTTCCAAATTCAGTACCAGCTTCAGATTGTCAGAATAAGTCCTTGAAGCAAAGACAATAATTTCCTATGCTTTATACTGAAGGATGCAGATCTATAGGTAAGATGGAAGCAGATGAAGAATAGCCTTATAAATAAGAATAAGCTAATGGTTAAGTCTATGGATGGGGATGGGCAAAGCAGAACATCATACATGAGCATACATCAAACAATGGTAAGGACCTCAGTGCTCCATTGTAAAAAGTAATCAGCATATGTAAGAAAAACATTACCATAGTCCAGCACAGACATAAGGGTTGTGGCAACGAGTCTTCTTTTGGCCTCCAAGGAAAGCAGGGACTCGATTCTAAGATAATTCTAAAATTATCAGCCAATTTTTTTTTCTATTGCTGAATGTAAAGCCCAAAGGATAGGGTATTATGGATCATAATTCCCAGATTATTTGGTTTGAGATAGAGACTCAAATCTCAGAGCACTGAAAAGAGGTGACAGATGGTAAGTTAAGTGGCTTTGAGTTTGCTTTGAAAACATTATGAGTTTTGTTTTGTCAGCATTCAAAAACATTTTGAATCACGCGAGATATGTTGTACAGTATTAAAAGCTAGATGAAGCCAACAAAGAGCCTGGTTTGGTGTAGACGCAAAGCAGTATATCGAGGTATCAGTTGCATAAAAATGTAAATTTGCATTGGAAATATTTTGATCTTGACTGTTGACATATATATAATGAATAGGAATTGTCCCAGTACCAAGTCCTTGGCTACACTAGCAGAGCTAGAAGTGACACTTTCCGCTTCCATTCACTATGATCTGCCTGATAATTTTCAAACCAACAGTCTGTTATATATATTATATTAACAAGTTTCCTATTCAATATTGCATGATCCACAGTATGAAAAATAGATAAGTCAATAACAGGGGCTGCACAATGTTGCTTGTTGTCTAACAATTCAAATAAATCATTGTTTTTTTTTCCCCTAAAACCTGATTTGAAGTCAGGTATGACAATGCAAATAAGAGCTCTTTCAGGTGTTCATTTACAAGGGATTCCAGAGCCTTAACAAGGACAGGTGGTTTGGAGATGTGCATACAATTAAGACTGTAGGGTCACCCCCTTTAAACAAAAGAGAAATAAGGGCAGATTTTCATATGAGGGGAATTTCACTAGTGTCCAGAGAGATTAAAAAGATGTGTCGAAAGTGCTGTAATAAAATGAGCTGCAAGCTTTAGAAACTGAATTTACAAATATCAAGACCTGCAGATTTTCTAGTGTCAAAAAGTTTGAGGTCTTTATGCACTTCTGACACTGAAACCCGATTTAAACTGACTAGGGGAATTAGTGGGAATGAGTAATGTTAAGAGAATTCATACAAAAAAACCATAGGCAATGAAATGTACTTTAATACAACCAAGCCTTTTGGTCTTATCAGAGATTTTATGTGATTCCTTAACAATGCATGGAGGAAGCTCCATGCCATTTTTATTTCCAGATAAAGATTTAATAGTCTTCCAAATTTTCAAGGAATAGTGCAAATTGTCTTCGGTGAAGTTGCGGTGAAGATATGATCAATTTTGGCTTTTGTAAATGCCACAGTGCATGCAGTTGTCTGAGGTGCAGCTGGTAAGTTGGATGATCCTAGAGTGAACTATGCATTGTGTTGGCACTTAACTCTCTAATCTCTGAGCAGAGCATTCTTGTTTACAATTTTAGTGAAAATGCCATAAAAGAATTTCCAGGCATTTTCAGCATTAACAATAAAATAAGTTTTCTCTTAGGTCATGAAGAAACCCTTGTTCTATGTAACTCTTAATAATAATGGGTGGCTTGGTTTGTGGCAAAAAAAAAAAAAATCAATCAATCAATAAAAACTATTTCTTTAAAATTCAGTGGTGATAGAAGCTGAAACAAAGAGGTTCAGAGCACCACTGATAATTGAAGGTTTACTGTAACAACCAATGACAGTGACAAGGAGAGTTTTAGAGAAATCAAGTTCAAGAGCTAAAATTTTGATTTGCGCACTGATACTCACTGATTAAGAAAGAAGCACTTTCAATTGAAAATTGTTTTTGATAAAGATTGCAAATGAGGAGCAGAACCAACTGAGGAGAGAAGAAGAAAACAAACACAGAAGTGAAGCAGACTTGCCCAAAGCACCCACATACAAAATCATTCCCAAAACACTTGTGTAGATCTCTATTTGGTGTCTTCATTTGCCTGTCATGATAGTTTATGCCATGTTGACTTTTACAGACTCTGTTGTTTCTGCTGTCAAGAGACTGCATAGTCAGAATGTAATCGTTAGAGTTCAGCAGTGGTTTGATGTAGCAAGAACAGACACGATGCCACAACCAGGAAACATGGGTTCAAGCCACCATTGCTGGTAAGAAAAAAAAAAAAAATCAATCAATCAATAAAAACTATTTCTTTAAAATTCAGTGGTGATAGAAGCTGAAACAAAGAGGTTCAGAGCACCACTGATAATTGAAGGTTTCCTGTAACAACCAATGACAGTGACAAGGAGAGTTTTAGAGAAATCAAGTTCAAGAGCTAAAATTTTGATTTGCGCACTGATACTCACTGATTAAGAAAGAAGCACTTTCAATTGAAAATTGTTTTTGATAAAGATTGCAAATGAGGAGCAGAACCAACTGAGGAGAGAAGAAGAAAACAAACACAGAAGTGAAGCAGACTTGCCCAAAGCACCCACATACAAAATCATTCCCAAAACACTTGTGTAGATCTCTATTTGGTGTCTTCATTTGCCTGTCATGATAGTTTATGCCATGTTGACTTTTACAGACTCTGTTGTTTCTGCTGTCAAGAGACTGCATAGTCAGAATGTAATCGTTAGAGTTCAGCAGTGGTTTGATGTAGCAAGAACAGACACGATGCCACAACCAGGAAACATGGGTTCAAGCCACCATTGCTGGTAAGTAAAAAAAAAAAAGAAACTCAATCAATCAATAAAAACTATTTCTTTAAAATTCAGTGGTGATAGAAGCTGAAACAAAGAGGTTCAGAGCACCACTGATAATTGAAGGTTTCCTGTAACAACCAATGACAGTGACAAGGAGAGTTTTAGAGAAATCAAGTTCAAGAGCTAAAATTTTGATTTGCGCACTGATACTCACTGATTAAGAAAGAAGCACTTTCAATTGAAAATTGTTTTTGATAAAGATTGCAAATGAGGAGCAGAACCAACTGAGGAGAGAAGAAGAAAACAAACACAGAAGTGAAGCAGACTTGCCCAAAGCACCCACATACAAAATCATTCCCAAAACACTTGTGTAGATCTCTATTTGGTGTCTTCATTTGCCTGTCATGATAGTTTATGCCATGTTGACTTTTACAGACTCTGTTGTTTCTGCTGTCAAGAGACTGCATAGTCAGAATGTAATCGTTAGAGTTCAGCAGTGGTTTGATGTAGCAAGAACAGACACGATGCCACAACCAGGAAACATGGGTTCAAGCCACCATTGCTGGTAAGAAAAAAAAAAAAAAATGTGCCCTGCAAACACCTGACGTTCATTGCTGCATGCGAGCCTGCTTTTTGACCCCTGTGTAAAAGAGATGAGACAAAAACATTTATGTATGTGAACGGCAACTTTACAGCAGCAGAGGATTCGAGTTTTTGCTGACCTTCGGTGGTTTAACATGACACCTTGCTACAGTCATGTTAAAGTGTACTTCAAGTTGTGGCAAATACACGGTGTCTTTACAATGGGGGTATGGTTACAGGTGCAACAGGGCCAATTCTCACCACACCAATCCGTGCTGCTGGGTGTGGTCAGAATGCCATTCCAAACTTTCAGCCAGCGAGGACAGTGAAACACTGCTTTTCAGCTTGGTATTAAGTTGCTCCTGAAAGGAGGAATTAACTGTACCTTAAGCACAGAGGTGCCTTATGGGTATTGACAATGCATGTAATTCTTAAGAGGCTTAACCAGTATCAGTTTAATATTTTGGATGATGTAAAATATTCAGAATATTCAGAAATTAACAGCTTTGAAAACTCTAGGTTAATTTTTCTTGGAAATTCAATGAAAAACACTGATCATGAGCTGATCACTAATTAAAAAAATACAATAGCTGAGAAGAGTAAGAGTAAACTAATAATTGATGTCTGACAACTAGGGCCTGTAGGCCACAAAACACATTTATAAGTAAACTCGCTTGCCTTCTGTAATTAAAAAGCCGAAAATAAACATTCCAAAACACTGTAGCACCATGCAAATCGAGAGTTTCAAATGACACTTAAAATCTTTTTGAACAGCAAAGACTGATATTTCTTTGTTTTATAGTAGGTAGACTAAATGTGTCTCTTCTAGTCAAAGGTATATGTGCCAAAAATGACAAGTGAGTAATACAAGAAGAAATTCAATTTGGGCTGAATATGCTAATAAAAATTTAAAAAACATGTTCCCACCGCATTAAAAAAAATTAGGCAAAACCTCAACAAATTGTAGGTGGCCTGCACAAGCGATAACTGTTGGGTATGTTTATTAATAATTATTATATAATTTTTAACAATAATTAGTAATTCATATTTTATCCTCAGATAAGTATCCAATAAGAAGTTAGGCACATGTATAGGACTTCTCTGAATTTCTCAAACTGGACGAGTAACCGTTTTTGATTCAGATCCTCTGAAACCTTAACAAATGGCAGCAGGTATGATTATGAACTTTGACATGCACTCCCACAGTGGAAACAGCTGCTGGTATGATTAGGCAACGCAATTACTGACGTGATAGAAATTCTGTACATCCTTTACATTGTGCTTCCAGACAGTCTGGTATCACAAATAGAGGGGCTATTAAAGCATTGATGCATTGCAGCAGCCAGCTGGTGGGTTGAGCGAGTGAGGAGGCTCTCCAGCTGCAGTTTCTGTCATTATGGCAGCGCTCCACACCTTGTCGCACCACAGAGCGCTTATTCCAACACAACAGGGGAAGAGCATCAGTGTTACATCAACTGTGCCTACCACTGCAGAGAGAATAGAGTGTCAGGAGTCACAGAAGAGGAGAAAATGGGCTCATAGATGGCGGGGGGAGGAGAGAGTCACAGAGGGCTTAGGTGAGCTTGTTGTTGATGCCCCAGTGTTCAGTTTCTTTTCTCTCTCTTTCTCTGACTGTCTGTCTGTCTCTCTCTATTTCTCTCTTTCTTTCTCCCAAAGCTCTGTAGTTCCCATACCCTCCAGAGGCCGAGGATTATGGGAATATACACTACGTAGCTACACTAAGCTTCCAGCGGAGGAGGTCAAGGGGAGGCTAGACAAACAAGAAAGTCTATCTTCTTTCCATATGACCCACTTGCCCTATTCATTCTCTCTTCTATAGTGTCCTTCCCTTACTCTAATATAGCCCCATCTAAACCTTCTACTGTGAAGGGGAGGCTTTATGCAAACCAGTCAAAAGCCTGCAATATGAACATAAAAAAATATATTGTTTCAAGATAGGGTTACTGTAAATTGAACTCACTCGCTTTAACATATACACTGTAATTTAGTTTTTGTCATCTTGAAAAGGTGAATAAACTCTATTTCAAAAGTGAAAATTGGTTTCACTTTCTGTTTACCCTCGACTACATTTCGGGTTTCAAACTCAATAACCCACTCCATCCATTGCTCTCATCCATAGATCACATCTCTTTTCATATATATATATATATATATATATATATATATATATATATATATATATATATATATATATACACACATACACACATATATAGATGTGTGTGTGTGTGTTTGTATATAGCAACTATGCTTTTATGCTTTTTGTTGCTTCATATCACATTCATATGTTGCTTTGGAGGGTTAGTTGTGAAGTACAGATAGTTAAAACTGGTGTGAGCTAGCCTCTGACCGGCTGCATTTTCTACAAGCTGCAGGCGAGGAAGAGACTTCTTACTGAGGCAAGACTACAGAGAGGGTTGTGAAAACATGAAAGCACAGATGACCCTTTTCCTTCCTCAGCAAAACGATTTATAAAAAACTGCTTTACACTGACTGTTAAATCCTGTTTCTCAAAAAGGATGACTAATTCAAAGCAGCCACAGAAAGGTGAAAATGTGAGTGAAAAGAGATGTGATCTGTGTATGAGAGCGATGGAAGGAGTGGGTGATTGAGACTGAAAATCCAATTGTAGTTGAGGGTAAACAAAAAATGAACTCAATTTTCTCTTTTTTGAAATAGAGTATATTTACCTTTTCAAGATGACAGAAAATAAGTTACAGTATATATATTAAAGCATGTGAGTAGATATGTATATACTTATGTACATATATAAATCTATATATGTATTTGTATATATACGTATATATGCATGAATATATATATATATATATATGTGTGTGTGTGTGTGTGTGCGTGTACAGGGTCAGCACACAGTTAAAAAGGCTAAATAAAATATGTGTCACAAATTCTCAATTTTAGATAGTATATATGTAAATAGCTCATTTTCCATTGTTAATGATGTCCCTTTCATGTTTCTGGACTTGCTTTTATACTCATAACCCTAATTTTATTGCATTTGCTGTTGGCTTATGTGATAGTGTAGTGTTAGCAGTGTTTGCAGTGGTATTAAATATGCTAGCAGTGGTTGAATTAAAGTTGCACTACTGGTTGTAGTTGCATCGCAATAACAGGAACAGCCTTAGAAGAACTTGTAATACAGTGGTAATAGTCGTAGACAAAGGAGAAGCATCACCAGTAGTCATAGCAGCAGCGGCATTAGTCTCCTTTCATAAATCAAACAGTGCTCTCCACCAGCTTCCTTCCTTTTTGTCTCACTCTGAATAATGCAGAGATGAGGTGTGTGGCGGTGGACTCCCCTGTGGAGCTGAGGCCAGGGTAGCAGCTGTCCTTATCAAGAGTCTCCTCAGAACTGTCACGGCCTGTCTGCTCCTCGGCTAATCACTTCCTACAGGCCGGCAGCATGGGACCGCCGCTGCTAATGTCATCACTGACTGGGCTGGGCAGAGGCTCACAGGAAAAACCTGATGTAGTTCCTTATTGTGATGGATATTTTTGTCTACAAGTGGGCTTGTGTGTTTGTGTGTTTGTGTGTGTGTGTGTGTGTGTGGGTGTGCGTGTGTGTGTGGTGTGTGGGTGTGTGTATGTGTGCATAAGCATGTGAGGGGGTGGTGGAGTGCAGGTGTGTTTAGCTGGCGGCTCAACGGGTGTGCAGATGCCTCAAGCAGTGCAACATGGGTCATGTACTAACACACACACACACAAAAACACACAAAAACACACAAAAACACACAAACACCATAACCATTACCATAATCCCGTTCTTCCCACCTGCCAAAACACATTTGCCACACAAGGAGTTACTCATATGTGTGTAAAAAGCTAATAGCAGTGTATGTCAAACACCAGCACACATGGTCATATCAAAGCGGCCATTTGTAATGAGACACACTTCACTCTGGCATGTTCAGCTGAGCCAGAACATATGATTTTAGAATTTAGAGATATTTCCTTTTTTGCCTCACAGAGGATTTATGGTTCGAGGGTTCTGTTGCAGTACGCTTCGTCAGGCCCTGCAGTAAGTAAAACCCAAACAACTGTCAGCGGAGATGATTAATTATCAGTCACTCCAGCTATGCAAAAAAATTGATAAATACATTTGCCCTCTGGGGTTTCAGAGGCCATCTAGAATTTGAATAGAAACAAAAAGAAAAGAGATTGATAGGTACAAGCAAAGGAGTGTAGAATCAAGGGCAATGGATAACAAGCAAAACAAGGATTGAAAGAGATAAGGGATGTAAAGGCTTCAGGTGAGGAAAACATGAAGCTTGTATGTTGAAGCTGGCAAAGTTGCGTCAGTCAAAGTGGGAACAGAAAGTGAATGGTTGAGACTCTCAGTTACCTGTAAAACTACTATTGCGGTGCCCTTTAGCAAAGTTCATTACCCCATATGCATCAGGCTCCATTATAGAGCCGTGGTGGAGAAATGGATGTGCACTAAATAATATAATAAAAAGATATCTCTAAAGGTTTTTTGTGGCACATAAACAGATTTAATAAAGCCCAATGCCAAAGAGAATCCTCTGATCAGGTCAGCTAAGCCCCAATTTTAAGTTTTTGTGACGCAGTGGACTCGAGCTGTCCAGCAGGCTACTTCAATTAAGCAACCAATGTTAGGGTCAATGGCAGCGGGCTCACAGTCACTAATGCCAATGTAATGCCCACCACTTTCTCAGCAAATCTTATGTTTCAGAAAGGACAGATGAATATCACACCCTTATGTGACTGTTGCACATCTGATTGCGAAACAGCGGGGATTAATATGATACCATAACATTCTTTACTCTTCTTGAAGGCTTTCCATTGGGTATTTGAACCTACCTGCGTGTATTTATTCCCACTCAGCAACAGGAGCATCAGTGAGGTTGGCCCCTGAGGTTGCAAAAAAGTCTTGCTCACAGTTGGTGCACCAGTTCATCCTAAGGATGTTCAGTGAGGTTAATGTCAAGGGTCTGGGCAGTCACAGTATGTTCTTTCACACCGAGTCAGGGACATCTGTTCTTTATGGACTATGGTTTTGTCATTTTGAATAGGAAAAGACCTTATCTAAGATGTCAGCACAACATTAAAATTGTACTATTGCCTAATACATGCCCCAAAGAAACACAGGCCAAGAAAAAAAGTCCAAAAAAGTACATAGATATAATTTTGGCTATAAAATACATTTAGCATGTCAAAATGTTGACAAGTTCCAATCACTATGTGAGCAGCACAATGAGTAGCCAATGTTGTCCAAGACCTTAGAACCTCCAATATGGCCAACAGAGGGCCAGCAATTAAGAAAGACAAACAAACTGGCATTGCACAGTAAGGTAAGGCACAAGCAGAAAGTGCCAGATAGATTACATAAAATGTAGAAAGAAAGAACTGAAGATGAAGGTAAGTAAGCAATCATGGAGATGGACAGGCAGACAGACAGAGATATGAATAAGAAGCAGGACAGGAGGCGTGACAGTGCACTGAGGCATGTAAAGGCAACTGGTGCCGCTGGGCTGCTCCTTGCCCCTGTGGCGCACCGAGCAAAATGAAGCCAGAGAGAGCGAAGGCGGGGGAACCGAGACAAGAGAGAGAAGGCGGGTATGATTGACTACAGCCAAACGAGAAGAAAGAGAAAAGACAAGGAAGTCGAGGAAGAGGGAGGATGGGGAGGGGGGAACAATGAGCGCACCAAAAATGAGACAGGCAGATAAACAAGAGGCAGTTACTGCATTTATTCCACTGGACGGCTGCAGCCATAGGGAACAAAAAAACCCTGTGTGATTCAATGCATGTGTGCTTAGCTGCTTGAATGTTTATCTTTGTGTGTGTCCCCGCACACACTTGATTCTGTAATCGCGCCAGGTTACCTACGTTCGTGTGAACCCTTGCCTCCGAGTGAGTGAGTGTGTTTTTCTGTTTTCTTTGTTTTGATTGGCTACATGTAGGCTTTTTGTAGGACCGTATGTGTTGAGGCCCAACGCGTTTGCCACTACTTATGCCTTCACCTTTGGATGTGCGCGCTATAACAAGCCGAATATTTGTCAACAAAGCCAGGTAGCAGTTGTTGTTTGTCAGTAAGCAAAAACAGGTCTGTAAATAAAGCCCTCGGTTGCACTACCAGATATTCCATAAGGAAGGTTTGTGTGTGTGTGTGTGTGTATGTGTGCATTTTTGTGAGTGTGTATGTCACCAACTCCCACCAACACTTGATTTGGCTTGTTAGCACTACTTCTGTGGGTTATCAGAGCCAAGAGCCATCCAGTCGTTGTAGCTGCTTCATGCAGGTCATTAATGCAGAGCTGATTTAGCCTGGAGCCAGCCCATAGAATTGTTCTCGTGGTTTTTTTTGTTTGTTTTTGTTTTTTTTTACTACTGTTTGCACCGCAACCATGTGATCATTTGACTTATGTGATTTATAGGGCTGGCAGTGGTTTTCTCTAAGGCACGGCTCAGTGGTTTCTAAACAGCGATCCTGGAACCAATCCCAGTCATTAAAAGGAAATCTTGGAACAAGATGAGTAAAATGCGTTTGGGACGTGAAGAATTTTAAAGACAATGCTGGAATGTCATAAAATACAACGTCAGCTTTCTATGAGTCACATAACAAACTGAAAATGAGCCTTTTAAGGATGTTTGCTTATCAGTCCATAATTGTTTTACTTGCCAAACATCTGGAGTATTAGATGCTGAAATTAATGGGAAAGTCAGAAGAACTTGGTTAGATGTCTTACCTCTTGAACTGAAAAGTGTAAAACGTAAATATGAAACTGTGTCCACCCCTCACTACAATTGCCAAAAGTACCCCCCCCTCCAAAAAAAAAGTCTGCACTAATCACAAATTGCTTGCAAATGACGATCGAACAGGAATTTAGATTAAACACAGCTGAAGCTGGAAACTGCAATAGCTAAACTGTTTTTTATGGTTGTTGAGTTTTGAGATCTGATAAGATAGTTTGGCATCCCATTGGATATTAAACATAAAGTCTGTATGCAATATTTAAGTATAAAGGAAAGCCACGCTTATTCAGTACTTACCACTTGCCAACAACTGCAAGATTTCAATATTACAAGTGTCACCAGAAAGATGAACAGCGTCACAACTGTTGTTTGAATTAAAATAAACTCGTTTTATACATTACTCTAACTGTAGAAACCTTTACTCTATGCTATTTGTGCACATCATGAATGCTGCCCTGACACCTTGATCTCAGTACTGTTGGCAGCTTCTCCAGTTTTATTTGTAGCAATAGCCAGCACATTGTGCATCGTTCTCTCTCCCTAATGTAACGAGATTTGATTTGATCTTTTGGGATTTTAACATGGAAAGTATGCACGAGCCATGGGAACCATGTTTACGACCGAAAAAGGGTCAAACAGCAGTTTCAAATACTCATAAAAACATGGTGTGCTTGCTGTATCAATACAATTTGAAATCACTGTGTTTTGTGGCTCACAGGTCAGAATAATATGTCTGGCACTTATTCAACTACAGTACGTTATTGGACACTATTAATGTGCGTCTCAACAATTAAAAATGGAACTGTGCTTTCTTCATTCTATGCATGGAAAATATAGATTTCTATCTTCAATGGCTTTTCTTGGGGTTTTTATTACGAATATTTACTGGCATCTCAAAAAAATGGCTGCTTATACTGATTGATGGGGTTACTCTTCGGAAAGGTTTTTCTTATAACATCATCCACTTAGTTTTTACAGGTACTAAAACCTTAAGCACACTCACAGTGTCTCTCTCCCCCTGTTTTACAGTAGCTTCATTTTGGCTGCCGTCGAAGAGTTTGTGATAAATTATGCTCTGTCAGATCAGACAATATGGATTATTTTGTTGCATCATAAAATCTTTCAAGAGCCACCATAAAAGTCATGATGATCTCTTCTTCTCCACCACTCTCTCACTGCCGGAGTCTTGTCAGCTAGTCAGCCGCAAAGATTCAGAAACTGGAGAGAAAGCAATAGGACAGGCAGGAAGAAAAATGCAAGAACTTGTCAGGATGGTTTGGATAAAAAGAAGAGAGGAGGTGGTGTAGAAAAAAATGCCAACATAATGAAAAATGCCAAACATGGGACAAACCATTGCTCTGACGATTACTGTGGCTCTGATGGGAGTGAAATTCTTAAAATCTGGTTAAACCTTGTGAAAAACACCCAGCATGCAAGAAAATACCAAATGCTGCAACATACTGCAAGAGGTTCGAACGTACCGAGATAAGAAACAAGAAATGGCCTTTCAGTTATATGTTTGCTGCTAAGGTTTCATCGCTTCCAGGGAGAGACAACAACACCTTGGCTTAACCCCAATTACCAGGCGTGATCTCTAATTGGTTTTGTTCCACAGGGCTCAGACAAAACTTCAGAATCTAGCAGAGCATGTGAGGTTGACCGTGCCTGCGCTTGGCTTCTAACCGAGGCGATGCAGGCTACATACAGGGAAAATCGTGTGAGGCGTTTTTGTTTTGTTGTTTTTGTTTTCAAGTGATAACTGGGTTTGTTCTAAGACTCCTCTGATTCTATCCGAGAAAGAAAAAGAAGCACTGACAAGGGACAGATAAAGCAAGTCCACCGTTGTCTAGCTGTAGGATGATAGTGGGCTGAGGGGTTCAGTGCTTCAGAGGAGACTGGCCTCCAGAAACGCCCTTCCAACCCCTGTACCAGATGTTGCTCTAGAGCCAGCACGAGTAAACCACGTGCGCCTCCTAGCGGTGACTCCAGGTGTGTGTGCGCGTGTGTGTGTGTGTGTGTGTGCGTGCGTGTGTGTGTGTGTGTCTGTGAATAAAACAAACAAACAAAAAAGCAAAAAACGTGGCACTCACGGTAGAAGACGTACTCCGTGTAGCTGGACCAGACCTTGTCCTCCGTGTGCTGGTTGACGAACGAGGCCGTGACCGACGAGTTGCAGGCCACCATTTGGAAACCACACTCCGACAGCATGTCAAAAGCCCTCTCCAGGTGCTTGAACTTGAGGTAATACCTGGAGGTGTACCGATCCGGGGTCCTGTCCGGGTCCCGGCTCTCGTTCAGGGTCTCCCCAAAAACTTCTTTGGCCAGGGCCACCCGCCCGCATATAAGTATCCGAGGTACCCTCCGGAACTTGGCGTCGGTCTGACCCTCTCGGCCCATGGTGCACGACCCCCGGTACCCCACCGTGATGAAGCCGCTCTTCCTGTCCGCGGGGACGAGGGAGGGCGGCGGGCACTGCCGGTGGTCGCTGCCCTGGGACCCGTCTTCGTAATCGCTGTGGAAGTATTCGTCCGGGCTGTGCTTGACGACATCCTCGGGGGTCAGCAGCTTCACCAAGTCGGGCAGCTGGAAGTACTCCGCCTCTTTCCTGAGTCTCCCTTTCTCCGGGAAGTGGTCCGGGAGGACGACTTGCTTGTCCCGGAGATAGTCCAACACATACCGAAATAAAAACCCGTCCCTGTCGATGAAATAACGGCCCTTGGGGTCTCTGGCCAAGTCGTTTGACGCGTCTTTTTTGGAGGAGAACAGCTTGCCGAGCAATGAATTCGGGGTGCTCACCAAAGTTGAGTGACGCGTGTAATAAACCTGCCCCCCTACGTTTAACTCGACAACATCTGGGAAACTGTTCTGAACCGATGCCTGTTCTTTGGGGTTAGTCCTACAGTTTCCACTCAGCGCCATCCTTTCCGTCATGAAAAGCCACCGACGGGGGCTACACGACTATTTCAAAGGCAAGTTTTAAAAAAGAAAAAGAAAAAGAAAAAGAAAAACACGATGGATCGGTGTAAAAAAAAAAAAATGAAAAAGTGCTTGAGACGCGTCCTCGTTTACTCTGCGTCCCGGGGCCTCCAACCTCATCTCAGAATCGTCTGAATGAGCGTTGTTCATCGATCCATTGCCATTATCACCTACCAGTCTTTAGCAGTTGTCGAAAAATGGGTTGGTGGTGGTGGTGGTGGTGGGGGGGGTGGAGAGGTTGGGTGAGAGGGGGGTGGTGGCAATGCGGGGCGTCCTTCTTTGAATGTTAAATGGAACGGACCGAGATCTGGGGAACCGGAGGAGGAAAGAGTCAGAAACAGCGCTGCGAGAGAGGTGACATGGATCCGGACGCATCAGGAGCTTGCATCAGTTGGCCGCAGGACTCCCATCGCCGCTGGGAAAAGAGCATCACAAAAGGGGAGCGGTGGAGGCTGGGGGAAGCCTTATTGCACCGAATATAAAAGAAACTTGTCTCGCTTGCCCTTTTTTCTTTGCCTCTGGGATTAGGTTAGTATCCAACAAATCAGAAAAAATAAAATCCTTCTGCACATACACACACACACACAGCTGCGCGTAAAACCAGAAATTTACGCAGTGGAACTGGGCGAGAGAAAGAAAAAAAGAAAAGAAAGTCCAACAACTTCTGTATGGGTACGGTCCAAACAGAGAAAGGTGCTGATGCGGTACGAACACTTTTGGTTTTCTCTCCAACTTCCCCTTGATCCCCAGCAGATATCATCCGGGCTGCGCAGAGCGGCGGGAGGAGGCGGAACGTGCCTCTCAGCGGCGAAAAAACTTCGGCGGAGCTGGAACGCGCAGACCTCGGGAGTCCTGCGATGGTTTGGTCTGTAGCCTGTCACTACAAATATGTCGCCTGCTCGGGACTGAATTCAACTTAATCCCCTCCGCTGTCCTCGAAAGGTGTTGAAAATCTTCATACAGCTTTGTTTTTTTTATTTTTTTTTATTTTATTATTGTTATTATTATTATTATTATTATTATTTGCCTTTGTTCAGGGCAGCGGAGAGGACTGACCCCGCTGCTGCTGGCTGCTTTCACCGGGAGCTGTCCGCGGTGCTGAAACGAGCAGTTTACCCCCCCCCCCTCCCCAAGCACTCTCTCTCTCTCTCTCTCTAACACACACACACACACACTCAAACACACACACCCTCCCCCACCTTCCCTTCCACACTCTTGTACCGCCTCCCCTCCCCTACAGAGCTGCGTGATGTCTTCACGGCTGCCCCCCCCCCCCACCCCTACACACACACATACACAAACACAAACACATACAGACACACACACACACACACAGGCTACGAAAGGCGTAAGGGGCGATTCCAGGCTACAGTCCCTGCTGGGTTGGTGAAAATCAGTCCCTACATGATGACACCTTTTGTCAGTAATCATCATATTTCCTAAAAGCACTGATGAGAAATGGGGCCTACTGTCATACAATTCCTTTATTAATATACTTGAACATACTAATGTAGGTATTGTAGAATAGCCTATGACCATCCCCTGCGTGCATATGGGGAGACTCAGTGCTGTCAAAGGTTAAAGAGGTCTACGATACCGTTTAAAGCAAAGTTTTCGTCTCTCACAGCAGCTTACAGTCCATTGTTTGTAAAATTGCTGCATCCATCTTTGTGCCTTCATTACAACAAGTTATACACTCACAATGCTGCAGTCTGACCCCCAGCTTGAATCATTTTGAATGACATTTTAAATTTGAATGCAAAAATACAGGAGATAATTTGTTTTTCACGATACAAACCCTCTTTATTATTCTCAGTTTAACATTTTGACTGCACCATAATTGTAGTTTCCATTTTTGGATCTCTTTTACAAATTAAAATCTTTAACACGAAGAGTATCTTCAAGACTATGATAAATGGCTGTGAGTGCCAGTGAGTTATAACATAATGTGAGATTTCTGTATTGCTTGAAATGAGCAACAGCGCCTCCCTCTGTTTGTATTGCAATATGCCAAGATTTCGGCAGGATGGATGGACCCTCCTGCAGAAAAAGTAGCAGAATTAGTGTGCCAGATTTGCTTGTTTAAATAATTTATGTCTGATATACAGAGCGTTTGCACGCTTGTACGTTTTTCTGTTGGTGCGTTCCTTTGCTTTTCAGGCAGAACAGTAACTGTTGATTACATTATATGAATTTCCATATTTTTTTTCTAGGGAAATTTGACAAATATTGATCCTTTCCTGCTACATCATCCTGAACATCCACACAGACAGAATAAAACCCTCATTGAGGTCATGAGACAAAAGTGACTTCGACCTATCAACTGCATATTATGCGTTAGATTAATACAGATTTCAGTTTTTAGATGAATATGAATATAATATAGTGTAATCTTTAGTCTAAAAAACTAAACCAGCTGCAGGGCCAAATAAGGGCTTGCATTTAATATGAATGCTGTGAAAAGTGGTTTAAAATATACAAACCCTGGCGGATCTCAGAAAGTCTGGTTCATAATAAACAGTGTCCTTATTACAGCCTTCCGCCTGCATGTCACTTTAATTTTCTTTTGTCTTTCCTCTGTCCACTTTTACCCAACGTTGCCTCAAGCAAACCTGCATTTTTCAGCATTCCTTCACTATATGTGTTTTTACCTCTGAGGAAAAAATGTCACTGCTCTCTTTAAATTTTAAAATTAAATTTTATTCTGTTTGCAAGAATTCCCTGTGTTACGGAGACATTGGGGGTGTTCACTTGTATCATATTGGTACAGGAATCAGTGGGACTTGTTGTTCTTGCTCAAAGGCACTTCAGCTGAAATTTTTTGCTATCACTTTAACTGGGACATTAGCAAGCAAGACCTGAGCCCCTGTGTAACCTCTCAAGAAGCCCTGCCTGTATGTAGCCTGAATTATGAGGAACTCTTTCCCCTTTTCCCAATTTGAATGTAATTCTAATTCAAACCCAGTTTTATGTGTCTTTGTGGTCACACTCGAGAAATTACAAAATAAAGGCCACTTTGAATTCCAAATATGCATTAGGACCCAGTGACGTTCCATAATAGTGTTGATGAACACTCAAAAAGTTCATGACCAAATTTGGTTGTGCCAAGAACTTTTAAAAGGATCGTAAAAATATTTTTAGTTGCTATTTTTTGACATTTTCAATTTGAACATTTTGGTTTATTCTGAAGTTGCAGCTCAATATGACACCAATCAACACACACAGCCCTATGATACATTATCGCATACTAACAAACAAATTAGTACACTATGAAGAATAATATACACAATTACACAGTATATACTTCATAGAATTATTAATGTGAAGATGGGAATTAGTGTGTTGAGCTATAGTATGTAGACTAGCTCCAATCATCCTCAAATTCAGCCCCTGGCCGTTCATGAGAAGTCTTAATATCCAATCAGACATAGCTTACACTACACTCTCCACTACAGGAGAGAGATGGGGCCAGAGAGTGAGTGATAAAAACAAAATGAATGAAAGACGGCGAGAGAGACAGGCAGTGTGCCTTGCTGGGACTTGGGAAGTCACCCAGAAGTAACTTCATCATAAATACATGTAGCCACAACACCACTCCCTGCTGTGCTGCTATTTAAAGACCAGATGATTGACCACCTGTAAGGAGTTAAACCTGTTTGACACAAGTCATTTCATCTCAGCTTTCTCTGTCCCAACAGAGCACTTGGTTTAATGGCTTAAAAGCTTGCAAGGCATACAACAGGACCATCACCAACGCAGGTAACACATTCCTGGTTTTGGTTTTGTGCTTGTATTTCAAAATATATCTACAAAAACTGTAACACAGCTTGGTTCATGGTTGTTTTAATAGAGGAATTCCCAAAGAGACTATTTGGAAGTTAAGTTTTCAGAATTCCCATTCAGTGAAACCAAGATTATCTCAGAGCTAAAATGGCAGATATATTTATATATTTCAATATATGTATCAACCAGGATGGGTCATCTGTTCTATTTTCATGTTTTGTTTTGGGTTTTTTTTCCATTTGGTATCTTTGAAAATTAATTTTTAGTTTTCTATGAATCTATACAAAATATACTGCATGATGAAATATTTACTCGACAAGCACCGCAACAACATTCATAATTCATCATTTTTCCAAGAGAGACACAATATCAGAGAGATTTTTAATTTTTGACTTGGCAGTGAAAATCCTCTTTTTTACACTCCAAGTAAAATCATGAGTACTTCCCTCTCCCTAACACAGATCAGCTCACAGCACAGTCATTTTCTTCCTGCACTGTGCAGAGAATACTTATTAGAGGGAATTTTCAGGCCACTCACAGATGGTTGAAATAAACAGCATACTACTTCCACTTCCATCTCTCATTACAGCCACACTGAATTATGCCAGGCCTTAGATGGGAAGTCTGCACGTACAGCAGGCAGGCATTCAATGCATAAATTCAGTCGACCCAAGGAGGATGAGTATTTACCAAAATTAGTTTCTATGAGCTATCCTCTCAAACTTGGACATTTATTATTTTTTATTCAATATTGGTCAGCTATTTATAATTTGCAAAAAGTTTCAACTTGCTAGAGCTTTGAATGTCAGCCTTGAATTTTGTAAGAAACCCAATCCAACCAATCAGAAGATAAAAAGGAAGGGGAGACTAAGGAAGAATAAGGTGTTTGGGGAAAGTGATTATAGATGCCATGGAAAAGACTTTGCTGATGGCATTATGCCTATTTATTTTGTACTCATCAGTGCTGCCAATGGGGAGCCATCAAGTATTGTGAGTCACTGTGTGATTACATGGTCTGAAGGCAAGCTGGAAGGTGTGTGTGTGTGTGTGTGTGTGTGTGTGTGTGTGTGTGTGTGTGTGTGTGTGTGTGTGCGTGTGTGCGTGTGCGTGTGCGTGTGTGCGTGCGTGCATGCGTGTGCGTGTGCTTGCATGTGTGTGTCTGCATATGTGGTTTGCGTAAGAGCTTTGAGAAGGAGAGCAGTGGGAGGGTTGGTCTCTCGGGGGAGAGGGAGAATCAGCTTAATGAGGATCATGACGTCATCTATGCTTGTCATCATATTTGTCCACACTCTTGGGCGGCTATTTGACTTAATACATATATGGTTAAAATCAAAACGATCGCATACTGTTACACTTTCGCTTTAGTACTTAACTTATGGTTATAGTGAACACATTAACTATCCCTTTGTTATAAATTTCACTGAGTTACATATTGATAATAGAACTTTATATTAGTTCACCTACCTTAAAGAAATTAAAACATTCATTTGCTTAAAATTGGCCAACCAACACTTCTGTCCCTATGAAAAAAAAAAAAGTCATGAAATGAAAAAAAAAAAGGAAACGGTGTTGCCCTGACTGTTAGTGAAGCAAGTTCGTGAGGTAGCAGATCCATCACAGACAGGCAGGATGAATCTGGGTGAGGGAATAAAAAGGTGTCCTTGATCCGAGGCCCTTAACTCCTGCAACAGGAGATCATACAAGTAATACTGGTCTTTCAGACTTGAGTCTTTCAGACCTGAGACCCAGGATACCCTTTGTGTCAGAGATATGTGGAAGTTTGCCAATTGACTCATAATCATTAAGAAATGTCTTTGTAATATTGACCTTCAGCCATCAGCCAAGTGGAAATCAGCAACAACCCCGGATGCCCCAGATTTGGTGTCAAAACAAGATATTTTTAGCTGATTCCTGTAAAATACTGCATCTTACGGCCAGATCCACTACAGGAGTCAATTGAATGCAGGAAGCAGATTTAGTTGCTACACTGTAATCATCACATCTCAAATGGCGGCATCAATATTATGAGCTGCAAACATTTTCTAGTAGAAAATAATTTCCTCCGTGGCTCAAAACACAGATTAAATTGCAGCAGACTGACAAACTGAGTGCATTTTTCTTGTGAACATTAAAATGTGTAATCTTTTGGTTACTGAGCAACAAAATTAAAGTCTTTTTGGATTTCAGCCTATTTCAGCAGGCCAAAGAAATGAGTTCCTTCTTCCTTTGTGTCGTTTCACTGCTTTGCCCCTTAGTCCCCTTCTCATCCACTTTCTGCACGGGCCAACCCAGCTTTTCCCACTAAACTAGGTCCACTGCTCTCCCTGGAGACACAGATATTTAGCAGAGAGCCCACTAAACATTAAGGGCTTTGGCAACCAACACAGAGCAGGGCAGAGGGACGGACAAGCGACTCCTGGAGCCAGGATAAGTAGAAGCCTCCAAGATACCACAGTGAAACGGGAAGTTGAGCGTCTCAGCTTGTCCTCTGGCCAGCAACACAGCAGCAGAGCTGTCATCCCATTCACTGACATGGACTCTGCACTCTCAGTGTGTGTTGTACAGCGTATGGGTGAAGGCATCAAAAAAGAGGGTTTATCCTTGGAGCCGAGTAGAAACAGACAGGGAAAAAGGGATCCAGAGCTGTTTTAGATGCAGCTGCCTGAGCCAGGAGTGATTCCAGTGTTTATGTGTTACTTCTAATTTGTGGAGCTGACAGCAGGAATGACGCTAGATGAGAATGCTACATGGAGCTCATGCCATTTCAGTGTTTTTGTTTGTTGTTAACTTATCCTCTGTGAGGATAAGGCTTGGAGGACAATGGTCAGAAATGTTATCTTTTTACAGTTTTGTTATAAATGTTCTGCATTTGAGATTAATAGACGTTGTACTGATGAGTGCATTTGTCTGTGTATATACTATATACACATCCAAATCACCCTCTATTCTGTTACTAAAATTTGCTTGATTTGACTGTAAGAATACAGATGTTATTCCTCTTGCTGATTTTTATCCTTTTTTTTTTTTTAACTGTGGATGTATTTACTCAAGCTGGAGGCCTTTCTCAGCTTCAAATGACTTCCCCATGGTCTTAGATCATTGATTTGTATATCCAGTCTCATAAATTTTGGCTTTTATTGTCAGGACAGTAATATGTGCCAAAACCCTGATCGACAAAACTGAAAATTACAGGTTAGATATAGTAATTATCTGCAAGTCATTCACTGATTAAAAAAGGTGTATATTTCCCTTCAGTTCTTAACAAGGGTGAAGTTATAACAATATGTAACTCAGCAGGCTTTTTCACTGGTATAACTACATTGGAATCACAGGCACAACTGATAAAGCAGAGAGAAGTCTCCTTTTTAGACAGCTGTACAATTGGTCTGGTGTGTGGGCACTAAGTACTTGAGTCATGATGAGGTAGAAAAAGTAAAATAATTATTTTTTATGTACAAATTATCTCATGAAAACCAGCATGTCTGTTTTTGCATTCATGTTTAAAATTTACTGTTAATGACTTTTGACACAAACAGGAATGTGATTGTTTGAGTTGAGCGCAATGCCCATGGCAGATGGATTGCGCTGTGACAACTGCTGACTTAATGATAATGCTTTGAGGCCCTGAGCTATGGCTTCCTTGGAGTAAAAATCTTAGTTTCAGCCAAGTATTATAATAACGCATTGTATATTGAATCTGTTGTTCCAGCTTGACGGTTACTGAGCAGCATTTGATGCCAGGACCAGCTACGCATGGAAAAAACAGGTGTACACAAACCCGCTGGTAGAGCACAGGAGAAGAACCAGGCCAGGCGTGTGGTCCTGGACCTGACAGCAAGTCTCAAGGGGAACAACAGCACATGATGGGATCATTTCTTTAATCTGAATGCCCTTGGCCAGGAGCAGCTTTGGAAAATACTGCAGTGTGTGTGTGTTTGTGTGTGTGTGTGTGTGTGTGTTGGGGGAGGGGGGGGGTTCAGACAAAACAAGCTTGGACATCCTCCTGCACTACTGGCCACAAAGGACAAGATTTAAGTTTCTGTTGTTCCTTCACAGAGACACATATGCTTGTCTTGTACTTTCCTAAGAGGAGCAAAAATGTCCTTCTGATAAGCACCCAGCACTGTGATGATGCTGTGAGAACCAGGGGAAAAAAGAGGTCAAATGCTGTTGTAGACTACAACACAAACAAAGAGGGGGGGGGTCTTGATAGGGTAGGCTACTTTATTTTAACCCCCAACTATCATGTACTTATTTCTTTTTTTAACCAGCTGTTTCTTATGCATATAAAGAGATGGTGATTTTTTTGAAGAAAAACGTTTTCACATAGCATTAGGAACAATAACTGCAGTTTTCTTTTCATGATTATGCAAATTTCTAGATGTGAGGAATTGAAGCAGTTTCTAAGATGTAATATTTCACACTACTACTTACCATGTTAGACATAACACATCCCTTGTGTTCATTCAGTATTTAATTGATTGATTGTTGCAGGTTACTGGCACATACTCATGTAGGAGAATGACTGTGCATTGGCTCTAGGTGCCGTTGTCAACATCTTGAATGCGTCAGCCCAGAATGCTCCTACAGTGTGAACGGAGGCTGGAATCAGATTCAAGAGGATGCTTTTCCTGAAGAATCTGGGGTAAGTACATGGTGCCTCTCATTCTAAGGTCATCTGGGCTTTCCTCGACCGCCAATACCTGATGAGAGATACAAGAGGGCCAGGACAAAGCTCTACAACACTCACAGACAAATAGACAAAAGGAAGAAGTGTGATCATCATATGCTAACAGTGCAACACACATATTTAAGGCTAATGCAAATCGCTCACATATTGTCAGTCATGTGCATACACACACACATACATAATGTAAACACCATGTAATGGTTGATTGACTGAAAGATTGTGAACCCTGATACGTTTTCCATTTTTTCGGAAACTGTTATTGTTCCTGTTGCTTTGTAATATTCAAAGGTTTCAAAACAAATGTCCTATCCACACTTTGACACAAAGTATTCTGTGAAAAATAGCACAAAACATTTCCTCTGATATTGTCTGTAGTCAAAATAATCCACAGATATTAGTTTTACTCAAAAAGGAATTGTATATTTTCAGCCCAGTGGGGCTCACAGAACTAAACATTCCAAAAGCGTGTTGTAATAATTAGAGATAAAATTGATTAAAAAAAAAAAAAGATCTAACAGAATATCCTATAGTAATTATGTATTATGATAGATTTGTAAACAGTTATAATAGGCTGGTCAATTTTGAGAAGGAACACAAACACAACCCGAGGAGTAGACCTTTCTCCTAATTTTCTTTTTCACTTTGTTACAAAAGACACAGCCATTTTAATTATCCATGTTACACCAGTAGCTTTTGAGCATATCATACAGTTGCTGGAGTTTGATTCAATGTGCACCATGTGGGACTGAGGAAGCAGTTGGCCAGGATCAAGTTGTGGGTGTAGTGAAAGGATGGAAGGGGGGTGGGGGATCTGACAGCTGCACAGTGAAGGAAGAAATCTCTGTTCATTTGTTAAAAAAAAAAAAAAAATCCATTGAGTCACTGACTGTGTGTAAGTGTGTTCAGACTCATCTTTCTATCTGAATTACATCAAACGCAGATGAGCCATGGTGACCATGCGCAGAGTAACCATTCAGTCAGATCCATGTCAAATCATATATCGTATACTCACTGCACATTAAACTCTCCCCAAAGGTAAAATGACATCTACAGCAAAATACGCTTTACAGTTCAGTAGCTTGTCACACAACCCATTTAAAATAAAGAAAATTGGAAATTTTTTAATCTTCATGTAGTATTTTAGGATACATTTAACATTATGAAAACATATTGGTACTGAACTCCCTATTGCGTCAGTTACATATGAAATAAACCTTGTTGTTTTATTGTATTGAGTAAAGAGGTGAAGAAGCGTGTGCAGGCAGGCTGGAACGGGTGGAGAAAAGTGTCAGGTGTGATGTGTGATAGAAGAGTTTCAGCTAAAATGAAAGGAAAGGTGTACAAAACTGTGGTGAGACCAGCGATGCTGTTTGGTCTAGAGACAGTGCCACTGAGGAAAAGACAGGAGGCAGAGCTGGAGGTAGCAGAGATGAAGATGTTGAGGTTCTCTCTGGGAGTGACCAGGATGGATAGGATCAGGAATGAGTACATCAGAGGGACAGCACATGTTAGAGGTTTAGGAGATAAAGTCAGAGAGGCCAGACTGAGATGGTTTGGACATGTCCTGAGAAGAGATAGTGATTATATTGGTAGAAGGATACTGAGTTTTGAACGGCCAGGCAGGAGGCCTAGAGGAAGACCAAAGAGGAGGTTTATGGATGTAGTGAAAGAGGACATGAAGGTAGTTGGTGTGAGTGAAGAGGACGCAGAAGACAGGGTTAGATGGAGGACACTGATTCGCTGTGGCGACCCCTAAAGGGAAAAGCCGAAAGAAAAAGAAGAAGAAGTTTTATTGTATTGAGTTTTTATTTAAAGCACATTCTTGAGGACGTGTTTTTTTCAGTAGACCATCATATCATCTGGTACAAGGACAATGATGACGTTGTGCAAAAGTGCTGGAAGCCTAAAACATACAGTAATTTGCTCTCTAGTATCTTCCATTCAACCTTGATTTGGAGATTTGAACTATTTCTGGTTTTGTGTGATGCTGACTGGTCTCTGCCAGTTTATATTTGAACCCATTTCCAAAATTATCACAAAAGATAGTTAAGAGTAGAGAACTTGACTTCTTGACACCCCCTTGGTAAATGAATGTTTAAATCAGTCAAGCTGCTTCTAATAATAATTCTAATAATTTGCTTAAACTCGTTTTGAATCGAGTTTAATTTTTAGAGGCGGCAGTCTGCTTCCAGTACCACCACAGAAAATCCTAAAGCACGAGAAACTGCGCTTGAAACAGGGTTACAAATCACTTCACATCAGCAACCTTTTCTTCTTTCTTTAAGTAGAATAAATCCTGAAGGCTAAAGACTGAAACTAAGCAACTGACGGAGGGATCTTTGCCAGAAAGAGAGTCAGCCTGTGTCTGCACAATTCTCTCCATTTCTCAGGCCACCCCTTGGCGGTGCACAGCACAGTGGAGTTCTCCAAACCTAAAGGGATCTTGACCCTGTTCATCTGGCAAACCATGCAGATGAGATGTTGCTAAGCACCCAGGTTCCCTGTGCCAGCGCAAGGGCCATGTGGGAGCTCTGTGGAGGGGCAGATAGCTGTGCTAGTTTACTGCCAAAGTCAGCTCTCCTGCAGTGTGTATTTCTGTCTCTGTAAGTGTGTAGGAGACTGTTAATGTGTGTGTGTGTGTGTGCGTGTGTGTGTGACAGCACAACATCTCTCTCTCTCTCTCTCCCCCTCCCTTCAGTATTTTCCAAGCATTACTCCCTGGCTCTTGGGATTAAAGGGTGGTTTCCAAAGGTCCTCAGTGTGTGACAAATCTCTTGATGGGGCCAAATCTTCAAAAGTTCTTTAAACTGTAAAACCCCTTTAAAGGTGTTTTATTTTTTGTTCTCCCTTTTCAGCTAATACAGTTAACAAGTGGCTGTAAATGCTTTAAAGGATGATCAGCATGTCATTAATTCTGCAAATGTGTTGCCTAATTATAGGAGCTATGTTCCCTCCTAATGTAACATATATATTAACAGTATTTATATGTAAGACTTTCCATAGCATCATTCTATCTGCTATATCTGACAAACTGAGATACAGTATAAAGTAAGATGAATGAAATGAGCACTCAGGAACTGTATGAAACTCGCTGCATACCCAGTGGAAATGAATAATTTGTATCAGTGTCAAAGGTGACAGTGAGTAGAAGACATACAATTGAATGTGTGGTGGGCGCTTCCTGTCGTAGATAATTTCATCAGGGAAACAAGATGTCCAATGGGGAGACACCCCCAATTCCTGTTGATGGAATGAAATCTTGCTGAGATTATTACCAGTACAGCTGCTGTTTATTAGCAGGAAATATTATAGCAATCTAAAACAAAAATGGTGACGCCCAGAGCAAGGGCCTCTGTCTACACTCATCTTTCAGTGCTGACAGTCAACAGTCATACAGGGAAAAATCCTTCAATATAAAGGACTGATATTTATTTCTCCATCTACCTTAGCTTTAATAAAGCAACAATGCAATGGAACCCTAAGACGCTGAGCATCCAGTGAAAGTGACACATGGTTGGTCATTTTTTCTAAGCTGCCATCTAGTTAAGAGAGGAAAACGCAGCTGAAGGCAACAACAAGATCATACCTGTTCTCAAAGGATTGTCATAAAGCATTCTGAGAAATATAGGATGTGGTAGAAAATAGAGGAGACGGGTTGAGGGAGTAGGCCTGCAACAATAACAAAAGACAATGCAATGCTTCATCATAACTCTCAGAACTGCTTTAGACATCATAATCTGATGATATAAAACCATGTTAGAGTACTTGAGGCAGGACTATTCTGGTGTTGAGTGGCAAGACAGTTGATCATTTAATGTAATCTGGCAGTTCTGCTGGAGTCCCATAAGAAATCTATGCCAAAGTCTTGGACTCACTTTTTGCCTCTGTCAAATTATATATCAGTTAGATGGAAAACTACAAAGAGGAAGAAGAGAGAAACATTTCAGATGGTGGGTGTCGCAATTAGATTGATGATATTGGCTTTTTATCAGCCTTGTCAGATTTACTGAATATTAATCTTTTATAACTGAGTGTGCATAAAAATGTGATATTAATATTCATTTTTTTTATTTAATATTCATTATTGTCTATTTGTCATTTCAGTGGCAGTGCATTATTTTAAAAAAATATGGGGAGTGCTGAAAAGTTGTAAAGAGTGCTAGATTAAAGATATTACATACTTGCACAAAATATTGCTTATTAGCAGTTCTCTATCAAAACACATTGATCTTGGCATCATCCTTGATGCCAAGATCAATCTCAATTGATCCTTGCATCGTCAATGTAAGAAATGGAATGTTATTGGATTTTACCAGAGGTATAGCATAGTATAAACAACCCCCAAGATGCTGGCGTGTGGAATAAATATTGACTTTCCTTGATTTGATCTGCAGTAACAAAATAATGTAGCTTTAATCCGCTGGGATAAAAATTTATTTACATCCAGCATGGCCAACCTCACAGTGAATCGAATCACTATGGCCAAACCCTACAACAAAAGCTAGGGAAACTAGGAAGTGAGACTTTGCAGAGTGGCTCAGAGGGTAGGATGGAGGAAGAAGAAGAGCCAAGGCCATGCAACTGTTTATAATATAAGACTTATTATAGAAGCTTCTAAATCTGTTTTGACAGGTAGAACACTCGTGGGTCGCCTGGTGCTGTCCCTGATGCCAGCCAGGGGCAGATAATAGAAGGATGGCAAAATTCCAGAGTACTTTCTGCCAGAAAACATCAGTCCTGTATCAGGGCTTGCCTACCATTTCAGAATCAAAGATTTAAATGAAACGACGCTTACTTAATGAAGCATAAAACTTAGACTTAGAAATGGGGCATGGAGATGGACATTTTTATCATCTACACTATGCAGTTTTTTGTGTATTTGTGTATGATGCAGATTTGTGTGTTTTGAGTTGTGTGTGTGTGTGTTTTTAGCAAGATTTGCTCAAATGAATGTATTTGCTCAAATGAATGTATTACTGGAAAAAACAGAACCTTATTCACCTCAAGAAGAATAATTTCCTGATTTAAGTCCAAAATTGCTTCTACACAAGAACAGTTGCACCTTAATAGAATTTCTTATCCCATTTAACTGTTCTGGTATTACCGATATCATCAATATATTCGAGACTGATATGTATTTTCATGTAGACTATCATTTTGTCTGAAGCTGTTAAATGGGTGGGTGGAAATCTGATTTAGGAACAAACAAATTTCACAAACTCTTCAGTGGCTGATTGTTATTTTAGTGCTCATGTACTGTAGCTCACTCACACGGTGAAGAAAGCTGTTCCAGAGAAAGGACCCTGCAAAAGCAGATACCTACTAATTTTATTATCTGTTCAGCAGTCATATCAATGGAGGGACAGGAAATTAAAACAGATAAATTAAAGGAATTTAATCTTGCGAATTTTCTGAGGATATGTGTGCATCCATTTCTGCTATAAAATAGAGCACTGTGCTTACTATGTATATGAAGAGGAAGAAAAATTATCTATCTTCTGTATCATTCTTTTTGTTCAGAAAAAGAAAGCTAGATGCTTTTTCCTCTCTCCTTCATCCTGGAGAGGTGGTGAGAGAAATCTTAATTGAGGGTACAGTGGGTGGTTGGAGACGAGAAGTAGCTGCAGTAGGAGAAATTCAGTAGTTTTAATCCACTCATCCACCCAGGCAGTGGCAGCAGGATTATAGCAGAGACTTTATAAAAGAAGGCAATTATGACAGCACACGGCAATACACTGCCCTAAATTCAATTACCCTCTCAGGCCCTTTTCAATTTTCTTTCATTAAGTGGATTAAGAAGAAAGACATGTTCGTCAAGTTTAAATATGATTAAAAGTCGAAGGAAAGACGAGAGGCACCAGAGGGGAGGTGACTCGTTACTGCTTAGGATCAGTCATGGGTGTTTGCTGTAGGAATTCATGTTTCGTGCATCAAATTGATTTTGGTCATCACGTTAGCGGAGAAATAATGCAGCTCAGGAGTTTATTAGTGCTCTTCTTTTTTTTTTTTTTCGTATCAAGCTAACTTTTCATGAGCCATGAGTCGAATTTGCCCGTCCTTCAACATGAAAACACAACTTCAACAGAACGGTCTAGGAGGTATTTTGAAACAATGGATTTTAAGATAAATTCTGGGATCGAGCTGCCAGCATTGCACTCAACAGGAAACAAAATGTGACAGATGGTCACAAAGTTTCCTGGCAAGAAAATTTCCTCCTAGCTTGTGCAACCTTGCCGAGGCATTCACTTTGTGCAGCCTTGGCCCAAAGGTTTCTTGGTATATTTTTGTGTGAGACCCATAACTCGATCAGAGTCTCTCTGTCAAAGATGTAAGAGGGTCTATATATCTCCTAAAAATAATGAGAAACTCTCCCTTCATGACTTTTCCCACTGTATTATTTGTCCCATTTCTCCTTCTGTAACTCCAGGCTATGAATAGAGCCAAGTTTCTTTAATTTAGTCTCTTTTAACACAGCACCAGTTAATCTATGGCTAAAATTCAGACGTTTTATTGTAGTGTTGTGTGCCAGAGGTACTTTTGTTTCTGTAGAGGGGATCAAAAAAGAATTTTATGTTTCTGTTCCTCATTTGTCGTCTGCAGTGTATCACAGGCCACACCTACATCTGTGATGCCATCTCTGCGTGTCATTCCCTCCTGTCCCTATTTCCTTTCATCGGAGGTCATCAGCCTATTATTTTACATTATCTGTCATCATCAAAGGGGCTGGAGCTGCCACCTGCAGTATTTGGTAGCTGTGCAGCTCTCCCACACAGGCAGACTGATCGATGTGCTCCTGCGCTTCCTGATGAAACAGACTACCTTTGTTCTTGCCTGGAGCTCTGCACTTCTCCTGTTAAATCATCTTTTACCCTCTGTCTCTGTTGCCATTAGGCCTCGGTTTCCGCAAATGACATGTCCGAAACCCGGCAGGGTCTCACACCTACCTGTGGCGGGCAAAGCAGAAAGTAGATTGAAATGTCCAACCATATTTCTTTCTAACTTCATGATGGGTTTTTTTTTTTTTCTATTTCAAATCTTGTATTTCCTTATTAATCACTGATATATGAAGAAACTGCATATTGCTAATAACACAGTGGCAAGTGACCTTGTAGTGCTTTACACTTTGAATCCATTTTGCATGCATCACTATAAAATCCCTTAATAGGCCATTCCTGTGACATTTGCATAGCTCCGCTGCCCCATGCTGATTGGATAATTACATGAATAAGTGTTCAGGGCTCCTTAATAAAGTGCTGGGGGAGTGTACATTCATACATACATTCATAAGTTCATCGAGCAGGTGGTGACTATTATGTAATACCGGTATTCGCCAATAGGAAGCGCCACGTTTCCTGCAAAAGGCGATTCGGCGGTGTCCCTCGCGGCTTCCCGTCGCCCACGTACGTTCCCGGATATTTTACCTTTCCTCTTGACACGTAGCAGCAGCAACCAAGTTTGCAGCGCTCTGGGTAGATTTTGTCAAACATCACAGGTGAGCGTTTTTCGTTTTTCGAGGCGTTTGCCTTTGCGTTTGCTTCTCAGGGCAAAGATGATCTCGTAAGGAAGAGTGAAATTGCGTATCGAAGCCGCCCCCTGTCATTGTTAGCGCGATTTGCAAGCCGGGGCTCCACAACTGTTAGATAGCTAGCATTAGCTAAACAACTAGCTTCAGAGTTAACGGGACCGTAGCCACCCAAAGATTTAGCTGTTTTTGATGTATTTTGATTGAGTGTCCTTCTAGTCGGCCGCCGTTTTCGAGTCATTTGATAGCGAGTGCAGTTTTTTTAAATAAAAGGCTACTAACGTAGAGTTTAGTCTCGGTGTTGTGAGAGGAGCTGAACACGTTAGCCCCCTTAGCTCACAGTTGTGTTAAAATAAAAGGTAGGTAACGTTATCCCGATGACAGTAGCCGTGCAGGGGTCTGTGCTGAGGACTGCTGCTCTCTCCGGCTTTAACTTTGCTATTATAGACGTTCAAATGGTTTAAGTGACAGCAACTGCTGTCACGCTGCGTTTGATAATGTTACTGAGGCTAATAATTTGGCAACAGCCCATTAGTCTGCGAGTTGGGACCTGGTTAAGTTTTTCACGGCCAATTTTGTTATTTATGACGTGATTTTAGTCGATTGAAATGCTGGAAGATGTTCAGGAAATAAGCTGCTTCATCGCCAGTGGAAACCACAAAACTCTGATCAAGTTGCGTGCTTTGTTGATTTTTGAAGAGAGCCTTTCGTTAAAAGTTAAGAGAGCTGACTTTTTCCTGATGCTTATCTGATTTATCTAGTTTGTGCTTTTCAGCCAATTGGACAATCTGTCACAGAGCAAAATGGTTCATTGTAACATCAAGATTTGTAAATTTGATTAATATTATTAATATTACATAGGTATTGTGTGTATATATACAGATTAAGATAAAAACCTCAACGCAGACCAAAATAATCATCCTAACCCTCTTCTATCCCTGTGTTTCTGCCAGAGTGAGAGATGTCGGGGTTTGACAACTTCAACACAGATTTTTACCAGTCGAGCTACAGTGTAGATGACCAAAGCCAGGCTGGCTATGGGTACAGCAACACTGAAAACCCCTACAAGAAGTAAGCGAAGAAAGACCCCCTTACCTGATTCTCCCTCGGCAGCTGACATCTATAAAAACAACATTGTTACTCTTTTATGTGCTATTTCAGCTGCTAAAGATTAACCTTTCTTTACCTGTCTTTAACACTTCATTTTAGATCTTGTAAGTGTAAGAATGAGATTCAAAATTACATGCACATTTTAATTTAGGATGAGTGAGGGAGATTAATTTATTTACACAAGAACAGGAAAATTTAAAGGACAAATATACCAAATGACTGTTGAACAAAGAACCATTTTTTTACATGACTTTTAGTTCTCTATAATGTTAACACTCCCTCATTACAATCATCCCTGAGTGGCAACTTGAAATTATAAGTAGAAATGGACAGTCTTACAATCAGAGATTCCTATTTAGAGTTGTTTATTCTGTGTTTTTCCAGGCCGTACGGTCAGTATGACTACTCGCAGCCCATGGGTTACCCTTCCCCAGGGATGATGCAGCCTCAGCAGCCATACACAGGACAAATCTTCCAGCCCACACAGACCTACACACCATCACAGTCACAATCCATGTACAGTAGCAGCTTTGATGATGAGCCACCACTGCTAGAAGGTAGGTAAACCTCAATGTGGAGGCTACAACCTTAACTTATCTCTCTTCTCCTAAACGGTCCCTCTGACTTTGCTTATAGTATTTCTCATCGTGTATTGTTATTGTCAACCGTGTTAAATATATAAGATTCTTATTATTCAGTTTATTGCATGTGCTATTTTCATAACTGATAAAACATTTAAGGCAAATCTGGCCAAAGCTTCTCAAAAGCAAGGATTCGCTTTATGTACCCTGTTTCATATTACTCCAAACTGAAAACCTCTGTTATACTTTAGTGGAGAAATAATCAGAAATGAAAGTATTCATTAGCTGCACTGTTTACCAGTTTTTTGGAATGGCTCCTGAAATATGTCAATATAGTTTTCCTGTTAAGATCAGTCTGCAGTATCACTTCTAGAAGATATAAAGGTGTGAAATTAAAAGTTTCATCCGCGTGTTGCAATCACCCGCAGAGTCAGAGCATTTCTTATCAGCAAGAAAGTTTTGATAGAATTGGAAGGAGGCGAAAAAAAAGGCAGGCTACCTGCCAAAGTGACTTTAAAATTGGCAGACCTGAGTTTCCAAAAGTTTGCTCTGTTTTCCCTCTAATTACACAAAAGAAAGCTTTTCATTGACATGCATGTTTTTGACATGCATGTAATTACACACAAACCGGCAGAATGCTCATTTAAAATTGAATTGTGCATGAGAGGATGGTGGCACTTTAATTACAATAATTTACTAGCTCTTTTCCGCTTACAATTGTGTGTTTGTACTGTTGCAGTAAAGAAAAGCATGACATATTTGGCCGGGAAATAAGACATTTTACTGTTTTTAAATGAACTCTGTCTCCAAAGTTTTATCGGTTCATATTTTCATATGTTTGTATGTATTTTCCATTTAGTGTTTTTATTTATAGAGCACTTTAGAAAAAAAGTTCAGACACTTTATACAAGTTAATAAAAGATCTTAGAACCCTAATGCTTTTTATAAGTCCAAAGTACCGGAACGAGCTCCTCTGAAGTTCTTATCCATCTTTCAGTATGATCAACTGCTTCCTGCTATATTAATAAAAAAAAACTCTTTGGATTGATTGAATTGTCTTTCCATCAAAACAAACCTGATAACCCGAAGAGAAAAAACTGTATTTATGACTTGTATAAAAAAAAATCTAATCAGTCTGCAGTGGTAAGGCATTATTAACATCCTAAATATGTGTTTTACATTAGACATTCAAGTAGTAGTGTATAACAACCTATTATAAAACAAAATAGCCTAAGCTCTTGAAACCTCCATCAGAGGGCTCCTCTGGCACCACCTGCCAATCCACTCTGCCGGATCACTACTCTTTACTGCTGTGAAGTCATGCTTTGGCAAACAGACAGCTAACAAGGCAGAACCTTATAATGAACCTGATAATAATCAACATTAGAGTTTTGGCTTCTGGATTAAATTTAGGACGGATAATCAGTGGAGACATGAGACATGTATGCCATACAGGATCTGCTATAAAACATTTTTCCTTTGACGTACGTTTTTCACTGTGTGGGAAATTTGCTCCATGGAAAGGCTCAAATTCTGAAAAAATTAAACAACTACTGTAGATAAACTAACACTGTGCTGTCAAGTACCTTATGTTGTGGACTTTATCTTTGACCTGAACCATCCAGGGTTTAATTTACAGTTGTTACACCCCCTGCTTCTCACACTTTGAGAAATTTAAATCGCGTTTTTGTTTTTGTTTTGTTTTTTTTAATTAATATTAAACTAGATTCCATATCAGTTAGATCCAACTGAGGATGCTCTGACCTAGAGGCCGATTTCCATATCTTTTGCTGTGTCTTGTCCACATGTGTGGTGGCCACACAGTTATTTCTGAAGTACAAATTCATAGCTGGGCTGCAGTTAATGCTCTGAGACAATGAAGATGTTGACAATTCCACAAACCTAGTTTACACTTTTTTAACTAAAATGAGGGTGACTTGCAAAGCTCTGGCTGAGTATTTGTGGAGAGGTGTCTTTGAAACTGTAAGGGCCCAATATGTCTACATAGAAAACTGGTAGCAAACACTGTATGAAATTATAACTGTAATTAGACTTACTTTATGGGATTTTTTTTCCCAACAGACTATATTTGATTATAGTATTAGCATCCTACTGTGTGTTTTCTCTTCTCTCTGCCTTCTATTAGAATTAGGAATCAACTTTGACCACATCTGGCAGAAGACTCTGACGGTGCTCCATCCAATGAAAGCAGCAGACGGCAGCATCATGAATGAGACAGACCTGGCTGGCCCCATGGTCTTCTGTTTGGCCTTCGGAGCAACGCTCCTCCTGGTAAATCATTTAGTTAACGCTGGTGAATGATAATTCTTATAAACTTGAATGGATTTTTCTACAGCTTCTAGTACAAACACACATACATTATACTGCATCTGTGCACCAACATTTAAATTGTCAGTGTATCCACTTCCATATCAGACTTTGTTAATGTTGTTAGGTTGTTTTCCTTCTCATTCACAGTCAGGTAAGATCCAGTTTGGCTATGTATATGGTATCAGTGCAATCGGCTGCCTTGGCATGTACTGCCTACTCAACCTAATGAGTATGACGGGCGTCTCGTTTGGCTGTGTGGCCAGTGTGCTGGGATACTGCCTCCTCCCAATGATTCTCCTCTCTAGCTTTGGAGTCATCTTCTCTTTACAGTGAGTAAACAAGAAAACAGTAAAATGTATTGATATATATAGACCCCACTACAAGACACTATCTAGTAGTGTAAATCTGTAATTATTTTATTAGCTTAGTGCAGCTTCTATATTATCATAGGTTATCACAGTGTAGCTTTTGTTGAGTGTTTGATAGTTTGTACATTTAATGAAACTATTAATGCTGCTTTCCTATAGGTGATTGTTGAAATAACTAAAGATAATTTCCTGCTCCCTTTCGGTCCACTCTAGGGGTATGATGGGAATTATACTAACAGCAGCTATCATTGGCTGGTGCAGTTTTTCAGCCTCGAAGATCTTCATCTCCGCATTGGCCATGGATGGGCAGCAGCTGTTGGTTGCTTACCCCTGCGCTCTCCTATATGGGGTCTTTGCACTCATCTCTGTCTTCTAAAAAGAAAAAGATTAACAGTTTAAAATAACTGCTCTTCAGTTTCTGTAATATCAGTCTAATTAGTGTAGGGTTATAAGCGTAATTATTGGCTAATTAAACTGTTATTACAGAAAAATAGGAGCTGCTGTCTTAAATGGCACCAAGTTTTGTTTTGGTTTGTTTTGTTTTTTTTTTTTTTTCCTCCTTCTCTTCTTATGAGTCTCCACATCCTACTACGTTCTGATTTGCCGGTCCACAGGCTGGAGTTTATCATCTCCTTCCTATATACTCTCCAACTTGCTCCCTTCTGCATCCTAAAGGAGAGGGCTGTCAAATAAGCCCAGTGAAAAATAACTCTCTTGTGGACAGCATTGGGCCATAAACAGCCTAATACAGTCCTATGATTTTAAGGACATGAAGGGGAAGGAAGTGAGCAAGTAGTTCACACAATGGAAGCCCAAGAAGACAGTGTAATTTGGACAGAGATGGGAAAAGGTTCTCAGTTTCCGAGAAGGACTAATAACCAACCCTCAGCAAACCCTGCAGGTTAATTTGGAGCCGGTGGAAATGCCATGTATTATGATTTTTGCAAAAGCTGTTATGGGCCATTTCTGGCAAGCGTCCATAGGATCTACAGCTGTAAGACTAAGGGAAACACCCACAACCACTTTCATTCTAAGCATGACTAAAGACGCTTATTCTACTTCTCCACCAAGAAAGGGCGAGAAAAAAAGGGGCGTCTCCTCATCATCTTCTTTTCTCCAGGACTCAGGAGCCATGAACCCCATCATCTGCTCATTAAAGCAGTGTTCTGATCTTTGATGTAAAATCAGCAGCTCTTGCTATATTTTCTCATGTATTGTATTATTAAGTTCTCTTGAGATTAAACTAAGTTTTGATGCCTTTCAAGAAGACATGCACATAATCGTTGATTTTCAAAACCAAACAAATTTGATTAGATACTGAGAATGAATAGTTTGAGACATATACTGTATGTGTCTAGGCACAGACAGATAGGGTTTTGCTATAGTTTGCATCCCTAATATTTCTTAAATCGTTTTATTTTAAAGTCAACTTACTTTGTATGCTTTGATGTGTCATCTGTTTTTCGTGTCTTCTCCTGCACATTAAAGTTGTCTTTGAAGGTTATCTGCCTTGTGATATAATAAGGTACATCATACGGTCAAGCAGATGTAAGAAGTGGGATTAGCTCTGTTGAAAAAAGACTTAAACAGGGATTGTATTTGGCCTGTTGACCTTTACTGTGTGGCAGGATAAAGGTCAGTGTGCACTGGAAGAAGTGGGTGTGTGATACATAATGACAGTTTTAAATAACCTGGGGAGATTCTGTCACAGCAGGATGGTAGATCAAGGACAATAATATGCCCACTCTGATCCACATCAATTTCATTTTTATTACTTTATAGATATATAAGAACCTCAAGTTTAAAAAAAAAAAAATGCGTGTGCAGATGTTCCCTCGTGCTGAACATAATTGCTAAAGCTTGGACAGGTGAAGACAGCGTCAAACACACATAAACTCTCCTGCCTCACCTTGCTTTTACATTACCAGTCCTTTAGTCAGCAGCTGGAAGTATTCTTGAAGGCTCTCTGGCACAATAAAAAACTACAACTCTTACGTGTTCTTGAACCGGTCAGCCTACAGTTAAAAAGACATTAATTTACTTTCTTATTCTTAAAGCTCTAAAATACAAGAACTCACAAAATCTTAAAGGGTTAAAAGGAGGCAGCGATTTTATGGTTAGAACATAATTATTTTTTCTTGTTCCCTCTGGGATTTCTTTGCACTAACCTACATAAAACAATTACAGGGGGGGGTCCTCCTAACAATGGATGATAACCCATTTAGGAGGGATGAATAATTCAAAAATTAAGATGGAGTGCTTTTTCTCTTCCACAAACTAGCCCTGTGTTTATGAATGCATTTCCTGTATGTATAATCGGATATGTATATCAATTTAAAAATAAGGTAAAATCAACCTTTATTTTAGTGTCAGATTCTTTCTATGTATTAAAGTGGACACATTTGGTTTCGCTCTAAAAACATCACTTGCATATGTCATTTTTTTTTTATTATTCAGAATGACAAAAGCCTGATGAAAAGCATATGAACAGGATGTTGTGTTAGAGTTCAGGATGAGCATATCATGCAATGATAGAAAGAAAAACAATTTAGTTTACACAGTTTACAGTTACATCCTATTACTTTTATTTGATGGAATATGTCATTGCTTATCAAGCAAATAAAATACCCTATACAGGAAGAAAACTGGTTGCAAAGACTCAAGTTACAAGATGCATGTTAATACAGGTTGTACCTAGAGAAATTAAAATTAACAAGTGGGTACAATATGAGCTCTGCGGTTAGGGACACTGTCCACCATGATTCAGACAAACAAGTTCCATTCACAGGTCCCCACAGATCCAATTTTTTACATAGCCACGGAAAATTTTTCTTTACTACAAAATACAGTAACTGGTTGTGTGTGAAAAGTCCTTTTAACCATCTTTTATCCAATATACTAAGTTGTTTTTTCAGTCATATTTATGATGTGTTAAAAAATGTACTGGACTATTTTTGATGCACTGAGAAGGCCGAAGCACATATTACATAATTCCCTATGTACAAAAAAGTTAAAGGCTACATCTGTGAACAAAAGTACCTAGAAAATAAAGACAATAAATATGACTGGTAAATCTTATTTCTAGCATCAATAGAGATCTTTGGTTACTTCACGGGGTCAGTATAGTTCAAGAATTTGTTGAATATGCTGCTGTGAGACAGGCGTTAGCATTTGCAGAACTTCTTACCCACAGTCTTTCCAAAACATTACTACTGAAACCCGGCTCATTTGTGCTCTTCTTGGTCGCAGGTGATGGATTTGGCGGTGCGTACCCTTCCATTTATAACAGGTGCTGTGTCAGTGATTCCGCAAATGCATTTACAACACAGATTAAAAATAGCATAAGTGGATTCAATAATAGAAGCTTGAAAGCAGAAAAAAAAAATAAACCAGTTGACTGTTTGGGATTTTTTTTTTAATTCCTTTCCCATGTGGAGTAGTTTGTGTACTAAAAGTGTAGAAGTTTTGATGGGAGCCAGATGGCTTCTAAAATCAACAGGAACTGCCCCAGTACAAGAAAAGAGCTGTGTCCTCCTGTTTTTCATCCTGAAACAATTACACCCAAGTGCCTCCAGGTGACAGTATTGAGTTATTTATATATATATATAGTTATATATTTCTATTTATTTATTTATTTATTTATATATTTATATATATATTTATATATAGTCTCTCCTCCTGGCTGACTTAATGTTGTGTTTTAGCCGAGTTCATTGGCTACAACCCGACATTTCCCCTGGAGCAATGACTACACCCCCCCCCCCCCTTTTTCCCCCCTGAAACTTCCTTACGCTTATTATCAGGACATTTTTGGCTCTGGACCGGCTCAGCTTGTGTGCGCCGCTTCAGCCTCGCCCAATCAGCTCAGCGCACAGACTGTTTTATTGGTTGTTTACACGTTTGTTTTCCTGGCCCTTCGCTCGGCTCCCAGTTCGCAGGGGCCAACCGCGTAACGCTGCGTAACGTGCCATTTGGCGGACGCGTTTATTTTAAGCGTCCCGAACGCGAGAAATGTACTTTTTTATTTTTTATTTTTTTGAATACGGGTGGTGCCGAGACGGATCCTCGTCCTCGTCGTTAATCTCAAGCTGACTGGGAAGTGGCTGACTAGTTGACCGGTCTGCCTGTGAATAAGGGCCACCGTGCCATTATGTTATCTAATGGAGGATAATCTCACCTCCATCTGGCCCGACTGAGCCGCGGTCTGTGGAGCCCGGCGATCTGGCACAGCTGAGCGCTGAGTAGCAGCTAATGACGAGGTCGTCTCCTGCACCGCCGGAGAGAGAGAGACAGGACAGCGAGACAGGCTGCGGGGGGACTGAGGCGGAGAGGAGCACACACTTAATCTGCATTTTTTTTTTTTATTTCCTTCTTTCTTTATTTATTGTTATAAAACGACATAAAGTGTGATTTGCACGATAACCGCAATAACTGCTTCTCTAAAGAATCGTGAATCGAGCAATAATCATAATATAAAACAGCGCCCTGTGAATCCGGTTTGCAGGTAACTACTTTCTTAGGCTGACACCGTTTTGCATGTATAAATAGGGGCCGTATAAATCATTTATGGTGTTTTTTAAATGTCTGAGGGGACTAAATACTCCGTTTTAACAGCGAGAAAGCTCTTAAAGAGCTGGTCTCCGTGTGGGCGTCTGTTTACCAATCGATTGAGAGAACAGAAATGGGGGAGAGAGGAAAAAGAGAGACAAATGAGGAGCAGCTGTAAATACTTTTGTATTCCAGCACTATTAGATTTGTTATAGTGACAATGATAGTGATGGTTATAGGTGCGATAGTGTTATTAATTGTAGCAGCACATATTATTATTATTATTATTATTATTATTAGTGTTGAGTAAGAAGGAGAGATGATGGAGAGGAAAAGCACAAACTACAGGAGAGGGGAGACAAAGTTAAGGACCTGCAGTGGTGTGATAAAAAATGCATGGGGAGAGAGAGAGAGAGAGAGAGAGAGAGAAGGAAGTTCTCAGTGCATCATTGTTCAGGGCTCACCTGAGCCAACCCAAACTCTGGGCTTCATCAAGGATGAAAGTTTTAGGCCAACTCTTAAATGGGGGGCGAGTGTCTGCCTCTTGAAAGCAAACTGGGAGCTGGGTCCACAGGAAAGGACCCTGATAGCTGAAGGCCCTGCCTCCGGTACTACACTTGGAAACTCTTGGAACCACAAGTAGGCCTTCATTTTTGAGAGAGAGAGGAGTTCTGTCTGGATAATAGGGTCCTATGAGGTCTTTAAGATACAATGGAGCTTAGTTATTGAGGGCTTTGTATGTAAGGAGAAGGATTTTGAATCTTTCACAGGGAGCTAAATCAGATAAGCCAATACAAAAGAAATTTAAATTCTTTTTCTATGTCCTGCGACTACTCGTGATGGTGCATTTTGCATCAACTGGAGGCTTTTCATAGAGTTACTCAGATATCCTGATGATAAGGAATTACAATAGTAGTATTATCTTTTTTTTGTTTCTAATTTTCACATTACTGCACAGGTGGAAGAAGGCTTTCCTAGAGACTTGTTTGATATGTGAGGCATTTTATGTGTCTGAATTTAGAAGTTAAAAAATGTATCATTCAAGCCTTAATCTTTTAAAAGACATACCTGAAGTTTGATTACGTCATTAGTTTTCTTTGGCTTCATAAATACAGCTCCGTGAAATCTGCATACGAAATTTATCTGGTACTTCCTGGTGATATTACCTTAAGGAAGCATATATAGAGTGAAAAGTATTGGTTCTAGCCTAGATCCCTGTGGAACTCCATGATTATGTTTTGTGTGCATGGAAGTCATTGACTTCATATGACTTAAACTAACCTAGTGTAATTCCTTTTATCCCAATGACATGCTCCACTCTCTGTAATAAAATCTTGTGATCAGTGGTATGAAATGCAGTGCTAAGATCTAACAGGACAAGTATAAATATGAGTGGAGTCCATTGTCTGAGGCAATGAGATCATTGTTAACTCTCTTGTGCTATGATATACTCTAAATCCTGATTTTTAAACATACTTTAATATGCAAATAATCACATATATTTTTCGCAAAAGCTTTTTCATGGATTTTAGACATAAAGGGAAAGTTATGGGTCTATAGTTGGCTAAAATATCTGGACCAAGAGTAACCTTTTAAGTAGAGGCTTAATTACAGCAGCCTTAAAAGCCTTTGGTATGTAGCCTGTTAATAGAGATAAATCTATCAGATTAGGTAGTAATAAGATATAATTTGAATGGCCTAGTTGAAATATGGTCTAAAAGACAAGTTAATGGTTTAAATGAGGAAACTGTTGATTTTAGCCCAGAGTGATCTATAGGAGAGAAGCAGTCTAAATATGAATTTTGCATACACTCGATTCTAAGGTAACTGACAATATATTTGTGCCAGTTGTGGGAAGGAGACTTCAGATTTTATAACCATTCTTTTGCTGTACACCACACATGAACTCAGCCACTTGTTGTCAGTATGGTGAAAAATGATTTATTTGACTGTACCACTTTTTTCCATTTTTCTGTAGACTGTGGTTTTTGCACCACTGAACTCGCAAATGTGCATTCATCTTTGTAATGAAGGGTTTAAGCACTGTAACCCAACTATACTATTCCTCTCTATGTGTTTCTTGACAGATTGTTTTTGTTGACACAGTCTGATCATGGACATTCTCAGTCACCTGAAGAAGAGTTTCTCTTATGTTTTTCCTTAAGTCTTGTACTAATGTACAAGCATCTCTGTCATCAAATGTGAGCTTTCAAGCACAATTTCTTTCTCATAGGTGTAAATGAAGTCACTTTAGATACTGCTCAAATTGAAGCACCAGCCAATTTAGTCTTCTTCATGACTGAAGCTCCTGCCATCTGATCAACAATGAACCCTCTAACAACCCTATATATATCTGTTTGTGTGTGTTCTCTGTCAGGTCTCTAGGGCTGCAATAATGCAATGACAGCAGAAATAAGTGTTTTAAATTGTATCAACCGTATCAAAAGTATGCATAGCTCAATAGAGGTTGGCCAAAGACAATTAAAGCTGCCCTAAGAAAAAACTTGTATGACAATTTATCAAATTGCCACGTGTATTGTGACAGATGAATTTACTACTGACAAGAGATCTGAGTCTCTAGATTCCTCGCTCAAAATAAAAAAAGGAATTTTATTTACAGTTTCCCTGTATGATTTATGAGAATCAATGACTCGTTAAAAGTATGAAATATTATATTCTTGAAAAATGTCATATAAATATCAAGAGGTGCATCCAAAAAAATGCAACAGATATTTTTGTTAGGATTGTCCAATTTTTACACACTCCACAAAGCAATTGTAACATTAAAATTAAATCTAGTAAAGCATAAATTCACTTTGTATAAAATTATCTGGTCTACTTCATCGTCTGACATCATCTGCTCTACAACTGTGATCCCTAGCCTTAATTATTCTGTAAAAGGTGAGCAGGTGCTCCTGTGCTCTAAATGGCAGACAGCCACAGGTGTTGCTGGACTGGGTAACAGATGTGGTCTGCGTTTGAGTGGTGATGCGCTCCAAAAAACCCTAACAACAATGAGGCTGATTAGAATGTTATCTTCAGTGAGGGAGCAGACGAGCGACAGGTGGAAATGTAACGATTGGTATTCAGCAACGCAGCGCTGCCTTTTAATGCATCTGCAAAGCCAATAGCACATGAATATGCACTGAGCAACTGTTAGCACAGCACTGAGTGTGATTTGCTCCTGCACTTCATTAGGCTAATTGTCCCCTCTCATGGCACTGCGGACTCTCCTAACAGTTGATTCAGAACTCAATGAACTAACGCAAACACTGCAAGGGACGATAAGCAGAGTCCAGCTGAGGGGAATAAGTGTTATGTGTGTGTGTGTGTGTGTGTATGAATGCATACTCATGTATTCATGAGAGGGTGTGAATTTGATGTGTGTGCATGCACTGCTGTACAAGCATTAAATTCTAAATATGTACTTCATGATCTAAATGATCATTCTCAGCTCGACAGATCATTTAAAAGATGCTGATCTTATTGCAGTGTGATAAATTTTATGTGATAGAGGAGACAAATGCATAGACAGACATTAAAATCTGCATATGACATATGTAGATTAACTCATCACACTTCAGAAGAAAATTCAGACCACAAATTGAAAATTGCATGGAGGCCCTTTTCACAGCAGTGAGGCATGATATAGCAGGAAAGACAGAGGTGTAACTAATAGTTTTATTAATGTCAGTTTTCAATTTAGGTATTCCAAGCCAGGAACAAAAAAAAACCCAGTTATATCTGCACCAGTAGTTCTTTAAAATGTTTTAATTTCCGGATTTACTCGGGATTCATTAGGCAGGAGCCTATAGATCAGGTGATTTGTGCAGAAGAAAATCTTCAATCTTAACCGGAATTAAAATGCCTTTTTGCAACTAGGCAAACAAATTCATGGAAAACGTAAGGGTGGAGGTTCTATATCATGGATCATAGTCATGATCAACTTAGCTGGACAGATTTCCAGATGCTCCTTCTCCACATTGTCTGAGTGAGAAAAATAAAAGGTAAAATATTCACTCCTGACATGCCACTCCAGTTTTTGAAAGAAAAAGCACTGTATTGTTAAACCTCCCTGTGCTGCTGGGAATCAGCTTCTCCGGTCTAGGAGAGGAGATATTTCACACCTTCAGTCAATTCCCTAACCAGCTTTTCTGCTGCCTGCTCTTGATGCCTCTTATGTGTGTTTTTTGGTATGTAGTGTGCCTCTTTATGCTTTTGTCTGTGAAAATAGCCTCTTCCCTTACAAAGAGGGTTTTTCACCATGGCAGAGAAAAGAATTATGAAAAGATCACGAGATATAAAATCTAAACAGAGGAATAAAGAAAGATAATCTAGATAACCTGATGCTGATTAATCCAAGCAGGAACTGGTGGATGACAGAGGAACATACAAAGCACATTATTACATAATTATTTCTATAACATAGAATGACCCCCCCCCCCGAAAACTAGAAGCCTTTGGCCAGTATTCTCTATTTCACCCCATTAATCTGCTTGAATGCTTTATTAAAAGGATTTTCACTGTTCACTTTGGGTTGTAAATTGTATGCAGCTTCAGATTAGAGCAACTACAAAGACTCAAAACACATCTGGTCTTGCTGGGGGCGTTCTCATTCAATATGCATGACATAAGCATAATTCAGAACATCAGCTTACAGAGGAAAGCAGCAGCTAACATCATTCCATATTTGTGCTTTCATTAGGAGAAATGTGACTCATCATCTATTTTCTAATCTTTTTTTTTTCCTCTGACTTTTGCTCAAATACTTATAGCTCTTACATTAAACTGAAAGACAGACAGATACAAATTGGTAAGAATAACAACAAAATGTCAAATGAGTTGCACTGTTTCTACAACTAACATGCAATTTTTGTTGTACATAAAAACACACCTAGTTCTGTATATTCTATGGACATTGGACTTCTGTTAACATAAAAAAAACTAGCACTGCTTGTATTATGTTTATAAGCTACAACTATTGACATTATTTATGTCTTTCTCTTTTTAAGTACCCAGCATAATAGAATTTAAATTTACTTAATCATCTTGACTGTTTACTTATTTATGAAAGCTATTTGCCGACTTTATGGACATAGTTGTGTGTCTCTGTAAATTATGTAACAACCAAATGCCATTACAGCTGAATGATCAAAATTTCAGATAAATGCACAGAGCAAGGAATGAACAAAGTAAATGAAAAATAAAGGTTTCCATGCTGAACTTACTCCCCACTCATGCATGTGTTCATTATCTTGGTGTTGGATTTTCTTTTTTATTATACTCACTGTAGCAGTGGTGTATAGTGGTATGACGCTGTTTTCAACAACCTATGCTGTATAATAGAGTATGATGCTTGAGGTCTACAGTGGCTTAGAAATACAGTACAGAACATAGCACACGTGTAGTTCATGGCCTTCAGAAAGGGTATATTTCATTTAGTATTTAAGTATCCACATTTCATGTTGCTCTCCAGTAAATAGAGGGAACAAAGCTTTCTTTTAATTCTCTGGGTGAACTCCTCTTTCCCTGAAGCAGTTTTTCTGTAAATCTTTTTCTTTTGGTCACTTTATCTGGCCTTCATATTGCAGCCTGTTTAATCCTCACTGCTCAGTGGGGTAAGGATAACATAATGATTATTTCAAGAGTCGACAGTTCAGCAGTTAAAAGTAGTGCGTGCAATGGCAGCAGTAGTTTGGAGCACTCTCTCTTCCCTCCAAGAACCTGGAAGTAATTGGCATCATGTCAGAGAGCTCCAGAGATATGTATGGATCTCAGTGCAACTCAAAGGAAACAGCTCAAGCAGGAAAAAAAATTTCTTGACAGGGCCTTGCATAACCTTGTGGCTTTAATTATTTAGAATTTTGCCAGGGGTCAAATGTAATACCCAGTTTGACATGTTGGACCAAGATACAGAGCTGGACATAGAAAAGACAGAGAGAGAAAAGACAGAAAAAGTGAGAGGGGAAATCACGCCTAAAAAATAATAAAAGGCAGCAAAATATCACTTTTGGGATGTCAATAATGGAAAAAAATATACAGTATAGAGTCAACTATTGCAGCAAGGTCTATCTTTCGCTGGACAAATGTCCCATCACTGATGGGGTTTTTTTTTGTTAACCCCAGTAAGAACATTTTTCTGCAACAGGGAGACCATACAGGTAGTTATTTAAGGCAGGTGACAAAGCCCCATTTTGTCTTTAAGACCTATAGTACACATTTGAAGTATTTTTATAAAGCCTTATCTTAGTAGTCATTGCACTGGGACCCAAAGTCCAGAGTCTGGTAAGTCTTGTTCTTATGTGTTATCCATCTAGTATATTGTGTAAATAGGACCCTTTAATGCATGCCATTAAATCCAAATTATTATATATATTAGTCAAGCTATACTGAGTTCCATATCCCCATTTGAACCTAACAAACCACTGTTTCATTTCTTTTAAATCCAGGAAACCTCATTGTGAAATGTAAATAGCTACAGTAACAACCTTTTGCCAGCCATTTGTTTCCAATATGTCAAGGGGCATTAGGCATTCAGATGTAGCACATTCTGCACAATGCATGGGGAGTTTCCAGACTTCAGGGAAACGATTCACTGTGACAGGCAGCCGGCATTTCCGGGACAACTGAGTACCTTGTTTCAGAGTTTGTAAACAAATGTGCTTCTTTTAATTGTTTTAGTTTTCTGATCTTAGTCATTTTTTAAGTGTAGTTGCATAAGACATTTGTGAATACGAATTTAAAATGTATAATATACAATATGTAGATACTATACTGCACATACACACAGATATACGCTCCGTTGACTATATTTGAATAAAGATACATGAACACTCAGTGGTTAATACAATAAGTCCAATAAAAAAGCTTGGATAGTAACCAAATTTCACTGCTTTCAGTGCATAGTGAGTTATTCCACTCCCTGGATTCCAATCAACCTTTGTGAGACTGTACAAGGTCACTAATTAAAGTGGAGACAGTACTGAATAAATCCCTGATATTTAGTGAGTAATATAATGTACAAAATGCAAGCTAATCATACTCTTTGTGCTACAGGTTACATGTCGTCAGGGTCTTGGCATGTAATGCGCTGATAGTTTTTTTGTGTGTTTGTTTGTTAACGATTTTAACCTTCTTTACCCTTTACTTATATCTAAAAACATCGCCTGTTTCTCAGGGAACAGAAAATTGGATATGATAGTCAAACCAAATCGTGCTATATCGAACACATATTTCTTCTATCTCATCTACAGATACTGCGAGGAACTGCCCAGTGACAAGTGACTTACAGTTATATCTAAAAATATTACTTCTACTTATTAATGTGATTCAACATTTTTATACTTCTATCTTGAAGGTAATATTGACTTATTTAGCTGTCTTAAAAACTAACAGGAACCAATAAACTTCTCAGGTAGCTAATCTTACAATCCACTACTATAACTACATATTACGATTGTAGCACAACTTGAAATTTCTTAGATAAAACTTTATATAGCGTTCACTCATTACTGTGTGGATATGTTATTGATTGTATACATTTTTCCAATTGCAGACACAAAAAAACGGCATTGTGGTCAGCCTGGTAGGAACTTCAGCTTCAGAGGACATTTCCTACCAACATTTTGATTGCTTGATAAAAGCATTATAAATGAGGAAACAAAAACGAGATGAAATATACAACATTCTAGTGGTCAGGTTGGTCTTGACATTTAACATATCGGATAACTGCAATTATGTCAGTCGTTTGACTGTTTCCCTTCCTCATCATTATCCCTGTCTTTCTCATGGCTCCGTTTTCACAGTGGTGTACAGGCAGTGCATCTCTGTCTTCAGCCATGCATGCATGAGGCACAGCTTAATAGCAAATTAGATCATTGTGCTCTAATTGTTAGGGTACTAATCACTCAGAGAAGAGAACTGTCATGATCTTGAGTTTCAGTCTGCTCATTCATCCTTTCATTCATTTGGTCCTGTCGTCTGTGCATACATGTTCTAATTCGGCTGTCATTTCAGACGCCGCCTATCCCACCTGCCTGCGTCTCCCACCAGTAGAATCACGAGACTGGCTCCTCCTCCCCACTCACCTGCTCACCTTTTCCCCGTTCCATTGTTTGTTCCGTAGTATATATATATTGGTCCATTTCCGCTCGTTCTCTGCCAGATGGTCTTCGTGCCATGTGCCCTAGCCGTCCAGGCCCTAGCCTGTGTTGATACTGATCATGCTTTCAACCTTGCCTGTATTATATTTGGATTTTGCCTTGACCCGATCCTTTTCCACCTGTCCAGAGCTTCGTATTTCTCCCCTAGAATGTTATTCCCATGAGCCTGGTGGCTGCCCGCTTTTTTTGATTATAGTGCCTCTTGGCCTCCAAGCTCCAGCCATCTACCTGCCCCATTAATTGCTCCAAAGTGGCTAGCATTATCTCCTTGTTCTCTGGCCCAGCTAAACGTGGGAAAGGAAGTCAACAGCATGCCCCAGTGCTTAAATCTGCTGCGTTTGCAGCAGTTTGCAGCAGATTTAAAGATGGTGTCGGTCACACACCTTGGGGCTGAAAGGCAGTGTGGGGGCCCGCCAAACCTGCAACAAGGGAAAAAATGGGTGGCCGACTGTTCCTTTGAATTCTTGACCATCACCATACAAAGTAAGTGGAACTCTCCGTCACTGCATAAACATCGAAGACAAAATAGCCTCTCAAAATTACCCAGCGAGTTTGATGCTCTTGAGATGACAATATGTGTTGAGAATTGTATGAGATAGAAAGAGGGAGGGATTCCAGACCACAGTTTCCTGTGCACCTGTTTACTGTTCTTCTGTCACCAACCCCCCCCCCCCACCCCCACCCCAAGGGATCAGTTGTTCAGATGCAGGCCATGGAATGATACATGGAAAGATTTATCTTTCTTCATCCCCAGCGAGAACAGGGTTCTTTCTCTTGCACAAGAAGGATAAGACAGCACATCCCTGCATCAGTTATCAAGGACTCGGTGACATTAATGCGAATAAAACAGCTCCCCATTCCTTCTTATCTCGTGTGCTTTTGAACAGATCCAGAGTGCCACTGTTTTCACAAAACTGGACCCTATGGATGAATATGATTTGGACCATTTTTGAGGGGGGCAATGTATAGAGGACTGCATTTAACACCCCAGGTGGCCATTATTAATACTTAGTCTTTCCCTTCAGGCTGACTAATGCCCCCACAGTCTTCCGAGCCCTAGTGAACTATGAACTCAGGGAAATGCCAATCAAATTTCATTTCATCTACCTCCATGATATTCTGGTCTTTGCCAGATTCCAGAGGCAGCGATTAGCAGCTCAAATGGCCCTTCACCTCTGCCCCCATTCTCACTCTCCCTGTTCCCTCCAGGCAGTGTGTAAAGGGGGTGGACAACTCTGCGGGGGGGGGGGCTGTTCTGTCCAATGCTCAGAGGAGGATCAGAAGGTTCATCCCCGCCTTCTTCTCTAGGAAGCTGTCATCTGAAGAAAGGAATTCTATGATAGTCAACCAGGAGCTGCTGGCGGCCAAGTTGGCATTGGAGGAACGGAGACAGTGGCTTGAGGGTGTGGAAATCCCCTTCAAGGTTTAGACTGATTACTGACTGACTGACTAAAAGTCTAGAATATATACACACTGCCAAATGGTTGAAAGTCCGGTGGGCTTTGTTTTTTAACCAAGCTTTCTTTTCACTCTCCCCTGGGTTTTGAGAATTTCCAACCTGACACCTTCTCCTGCAAGTTTCAGAGTGAGGAGAACCCTGCAGAGATGGAGAAGATCCTTTCCCCTTCTTTTGTAGTTGGAACTCTGATCTGGGTCATTGAAGGAAAGGTCAAACAGTGTTATTCTGATTTGCCTGCACCTAACAGCTGTCCAGACTGCCTCTTTGTCTCAGATCCTCTCTACTCACAGGTTCTCCAGTAGGGTCACTGCTCTCATCTGGCCTGCCATCCTGGCCCTCCCCAGTTTTGGTGATCCTTCATGGAGGAGGACACACTGGAGCTGTCACCATTTGTCCTATCTGCTCCCAACACAAGTTTTCCCACCAAAGCCCCGTGGTTCTTCCCTAACCGCTGCTAGTATCTCATCATCCCTGATTGAACACTGAGTACCCCTGGACTTCAACGGTCTGTTCCCCTCCGAAGGTAAAATGGTCACTGTGTCTGTTGTTGACTGCTTTTCCAAAACTCCTCTGCCCAAGCTTTCCACTGCCAAAGAGAATGCAGAACTATTGTTATACCACTTTTTCCCCTGCACAGCCTCCCCAGACACATTGTCTCTAACCGGTGGCCCTAGTTCACCTCCCATTTCTGGAATGAATTTTCAGTCAGTCTATCCTAGGGATCCCATCCGCAGTCCAACGGCTTAACTTAACAGAAGAACCAGGGGATAGAAATGGCCCTGAGGTGCATTGCCTCTAATGCCTCTTTGTCCGGGGCCAAGCAGCTGTTGTGGGTCAAATACGCCTATAACACTCTTTCCACTTCCACCACCTCCAGTGCTCCTGAGGTTATCAACCCCTAAGTTTCCATAGCAGCAAAGAGAGGCCAGTGTTCCCTCTGTCCAGGATTTCATCAGATGCGGCCACTGGACCTGGCTCAGGGCCTGCTCCACACCCCTCCAGAACTCTGAGAGGTATTAAAGAGTGGCCAACTGGGTGCTCGACAGCACCCTGGTACGCAGCTGGTCGGCGAGTTCAGTTCTACAGTCAGGAACTAATTTTATCGTTAGATTCCCAAAAGAATACTACCAGATTACTTGCCTATTCCCCCACCTCCAAAGTCATGAAGCCGGTAGTAGTGTGCCTTTGCTGTCCACATCCCTTAAGGATCCCTCCCAACTACTTCATCTCCTGCATTAAGCCCATCAGTAGAATCACCTGACCTGCTCCTCCTCCCCGCTCATCTGTTCCCGATTCCCTCATTAGCTCCCTAATATATACAGAATACTGGTATGTTTCCACTTGCTCTCTGCCAGATTGTCTTTGTGCAATGTGCCATTTAATCACGTTTTTGACCTTGCCTGTGTTCTTTGGATTATGCCTCAGCCTGACCCTTTTTACATTCTTGGTCTACTTGGATTTTTTTCTTTTTTTTTTTTTAAAAGCACTTTTTACCTTTACACCTGCCTTTTTAGTCTTGCTCTCGGGTCCTTTTTTGTGAAGTGTGACAAGAACTACACTGCGACATGACATACTCTGATTCATATATTGTTTGTGACATACAGTCAATACATGCTTTATTATGAAGTGAGCTATTTAAGACCTTATGGCTCTGGGAAGTCTTTTGGTCTGCCATGCTGCACTGCTGCTATGTTAATTCTACTGTAACACTGCAGCCAAAACCTGCTGCTGCTGCTATTGAAAACTTCTTGCATTTCCTAAGCAAGTTAGCCTGCCAACATTCTGATGTCACTTCAGAAAGGCTTGGTGAAGAAGGTAGTTTTACTTGTGTTCCAAAATTCTGCTCATCACCACAGTTGTTGGCCTCAAACATCTCTTCAAGTGAATTTTCTTTTGCTACAGGCAATTTGGGACCAGAGGTTTATTCTTTGCTGAGTTGTTTGGGACCACTGCTTCACTCCACAAAGCTATCATTAGCGTTGGTGTATGATGTTTGGTCTATTATGCATATGAATATGAATCAGTGCCTTTGCACCATGTGGCTGGTGTTTGTATCTGTGTAATTGGCAATAGCTACAGGAAACAAGTGCTATATAAACAAAGCATATTATCGTAACGCTGTGTGTTGGCTTAATTCTGACACATACATAACTCTTATCTGCACAAAATTATGCACTTTATTTATTCCGCTGTAATTTTGCATTCATGGCAAATTAGGATGGCTTTTGTCACACATAGGTATGACAAAAAAAAAAGGAAGGAAGTTATATTCACACTCCAATAATGCTACATAACAACAACTCCTGAGAAAAACCCCTCTGCTTTTAAAATGCAATTAAAAGTGAAGTTCAGACATGATCTAAATATGTGATATCAATATGAGAAATTCAAAATGTCATCGTTCTGTGTATCTAATATGTTGCTTGGTTCATTGAGTTTAATATTGCCTAACGCTGTTGGAGGTGCTTTGCTGATGATTGGCCAGACAGCTGGTTGTGTTTTACACATAACAGCTGGAGTTAGGCGTTGGATTAAATATGTTTTTCAGGTATCAAGTTTATAACTGTCATTTCCAGATCTCTTTTGTGTGTTTTTTTTTGCTGGGAGTGCCAAGGTCAGAGCCAAGATGCCAAATATCATTTGCATATATATTATTTTCTGTATTCACATAATGCTTTCAGACCCTCTCTCTGTTAATATTTGAAATAAGCATTGCAATATCTTCTCTGTCCGCTAACTACTTAGATTATAAGCACTTCTCCTTCTATCTTGAGGCAAATTGTACACATCCTTCATAACAGCTGTGTCCAACCTGGAGTAGGCATGGGTACATTTTCTCTGGCTGCATCCTAATAGCAGATTAAAACACCATGGGTATAATTGATGCTAAGTGACACATCTAATTACTCCTCCTAGATAAACAAGCTTCTCATTAGTGCAACAATTAGGCAAGTAATGAAACCCTTGTTTTGTTTTCTTTTTTTTTGGGGGGGGGTGATTTCTCAATAGCATAACTGATAAAAAGGAAGGGACAGATCACGATAAAATACAATTTTTAGGTAACAGGGACATCTCTGAAGGGCACATGAGGGAAATGTCTTGACTCTATAAGAAAATCTTATTTTGAAAAGCAAGAGCGCTCCATCTGTCCATCTTCAGGAAAATTTCAAGTAAACAGACTTTATTTTGCTCAATTGCCTACCTTTGACACAAACATTACAACGTCCATATTCATATCAGCAAGACTTTTTTGTTTTAGTTTTTATGGTGCAAATATGACCTGACTGCATAGGATGTGCGTGTGGGATATTTTGATATGGCTGAATTTTTCATTGTACAACTCATAATTAATGTAATTTTGTCATCAAGAGTTGCATACATTGAACTACAGCCATGGATATATAGCAGTATTTTGGCCAGTAAACATCTAAAAAGCTTTGTGCTGTATTTTAGTACCCCAATGGGAGAAAAAGAGGGGGAAAACCGTTCTAGAGTAGTATGACAGCTGTTTAATTTTACATAAATGCATTTATTTTTCTTTGTTGTTAGCAGAGACTGACTTGGCAGACCTTGATTTCAGTTGGCCCTTGCCTGAGTCCTGTGTCTTAGAGAAGGCTTTAGGGCTTTGAATGATGTTTTTGACCCTAGACTCACAGCTCATTGACTTATGTGTTAAGAAGCGGTGACTCACCACAGAGAGGGCACTGGAGAGAAATGTGTGAGAGAGAGGTATGCAATCACTTATAGGCAGTTACAGTCTGGGCTGACCTGAACCTTTTCAGTTGTTTATAGTTTACGTGTCCAAAAAATTAGAATTTTCAAAATTATTCCCAATGCCCACAGTGTGATTAAGATATTGTAGTAGCCAGCAACTGGAACAATGATGTTTCACTATAGGTTTTGACGTGCTAATTTATTGAAATTACATTTGTCTCAGTGAAATTCACTTTCATCTAAAGCACAGGCAGAACCAAACAGGCGTTTTTCACATATTTTGAGAGCATAAAAGCTATGATTATATATTCAATATTTTTTAAAAAAGGCTAGACTGAAATGATTACACAAAAACACCTAATTATTGTCTCCTTTTAGATTATGAATTATTTTGTAAGGAACAGATTCCACTAATTTTATTTTTGATTTAAGCTACCTACTTTACATCTAGTTTTACTGTAATGTAGTGTTCAAAACTGCATGTAGCGGCAAAACAGAACTAAAATGACCTATATTCGGAAAAAAAGAAGCTTGGAAAGTTGGAAATTGGATGTTGTCTCTTCAGGCGGAAAAACAACAACTTAGTTTATGAAAGTAATGTTTGTCAGTGCAGAATGTAAACACAGCCTAGTGGCTACATGAGTCTAGTATTTATCCCTCAGAGCGTGTTTCTAAGAGCTAATCCATTGTACCTATTTTCATCTCTGCGGCAGTACTATGACATAAACCTATAGATTTGAACTACAGATTTAACCAACATTATCATCTTTATGTATAACACCCTGAGGAGATATTTTCCTTTTCTTTTAGAAATCGTCTTTTGTGGTTCATATTGTGGTTGCTGTATCAAAATACTTGTGCCTGACTGTTCAGTGAGCCAGAGGGAAGTGACTTGGATATTCCTCAGTATATACATATGCAATCTTGTGACGTAAGCTCCTCCCTAAGCTGAAGAATGCAGTGGGGCATGTCTTTTAGTGCAATGACACATTCCTAAAAAAAGATGATTTTCAGAAATATAATAACATAAATTATAGATTAATGAATGAATTATGAGTAAACATATAAAACTCTTTTTTTTTGCCTTTGAGGATGTAGAAGTGTTTACAGATCTAACTTCAATTAAATTCTAGAGGCAGCATGTTTGCAAATGAAGTCAGAGTAAAGAAACAAATTGAAAATGTTTGAACTTTATGGCTCAAACTAATAATATGAGGAGAAAAAGGAAAAAAAAGAGAGAGCCTACAGGAAAAATAAAAGAAAAACCGACTTTACTGATGAAGCTCAGCTGTTAACACACAGACATACATCACATTCTCAACTCGATGTTGAGAATGTGATGTATGTCTGTGTGCTATGTGTGTGTACATAGCAAACTACCTTGCAACTAACATCTGTGCAAATGATAGTAGCTTTCTGAATAAACAAAACATCCGCAATCCACTGGCCAAATTTACACAACTAAGAATGTCTGGACACACCAGAACAAACAGAGAGAAGAAAAAAACAAGAAAAAGATTTTAAGGACCATGTAACAGACAAAGACCAATTTGCAGAGTGCGAAACAAAGTCAGACTGGAAGAGCAGTATGTGGTTATTCAATTTACTCCACAGCATCAGAGTAAAAAATGTGTGAATGTGTTGAAACTGGTGGACTTGATGATGAGACCCATTTGGATCCATGATACAAACAATCGTGTAAATTTTCAGTTTGTGTGGGTTTGCCACTATGTGACTCATCACATTGTAAAATCACTCATCAGCCCTCCCCCAACCCCAACCCCCTCTATCTACCACCACTATCTACCCCTCCCGCCAGCATCAATCTCACTCGCTCTTCGATGACTAATATATGAGATCTGCACATTTATAATTCAACAAATAACATGAACAGAGAGAGGGAAAATCCTAACATAAATTTTTTTTTTGGGGGGGGCAGTCTGATAACATCTAATGACAGAATTGGGGGACGAAGGAAGGTTTGAATATCTATTAAACACAAAAAATGACTGACACATTCCTGGACTTTTTGATTCCATCTTTTTAATACATGATGTTGATGAAATGTCGGCTGACTCATTATTTGCAGTTTATTTTTGCAGTATGTTGCATGTGAAACAACACCCACCTCATTCCTTTCCAGGTATCCTTCAGCTGCCTCTCATCTTCCTAGCATTAGATGTAGGCGGTGATGTTCTGGAGAATACAATATGAAGGCAGGAGAATGAGTCAGAGTGGACAGTCTAAGGAGGGCAGCCAGCAATACTATACAAAACAATTACAGTAGTATCCATTTAAGATTTACAATAACAAAATAACACTAGTCTGAAGGGCTAATGCATATAGTCATTATTTTTTAACCTTCACACTATTTTTTGTATTAATTGCCAACCGTATAAAATGTTTATTTTTGGCCACGTTGAGGCAGCAGAAACAAACCATTGATTTTTTTTTTTTTATTATTTACACATCCAGCAGTCACAGGGAGAAGCAGGACCTCCTGAGGGAAATAGCTAGCTTTTCAGTTGCTAAATGCTGAACCAAAACAGTAAAGTTCAGTGCCTTAAAACCAAAACAATTACCTAAAAGATAACAAAATGCTCGGTAGGGCTGCAGGAAACACTAGAGACGGTTGATAATTCTCTGTGGGTTTTTCACTTTGAGTGACCCCTTGCATATTACACATAATTATTTAATCCACTGTGGATCTAAGAATATTGAGTAATGGACCTTTAGAGATTTGCAATTTACAATGATATTTTAAAGAGAAAGGCAGAAAATCCTTATATCTGAGAATTTGGAACCAGAAAACTTCTGCCGTTTCTAACTGAGTAATGATTAACACATGAATGTATATCAAAGAAAATAGAGTGCAAAATCAGCAGACACGGAGCAGATTACTCAAGAAATCCACAAGGTATGAGTATCAAAAAAACAATCTTCTCTCTTTTCTGTGTTTTCTAACAGTCACTAGCTGCTTTGCACACACACTTTTCCCTCTCCCTGATTGTTTGAAGCCGTAGGCTGTATTTGGCAGCCAAGTCTTTAAGATTCAGAGTGCAGGAACAGACGCCTGTGGCAGAATACAGTCAGCTCAGATCTTTTGGTTGGAAACAGTCAAGATCTTTTGTCTCATTGTGTTGTGAAAGCCTATGACACTAGGTCGGTGTTTTCTAAAACAGCATCTGCCGGCTTTTCAGATAGCGTCTCGTTGCCTCCAACCTGTTTAACTGTAAACATATTAGCATAAGAGGACGACAGATTTTTGCTGTAGTTTCATGATTTGAATTTGAAAAAATCCTAAAACATCACAAAGGTTAAAGCCTGGCCTGTCTTTGCATGAGTGTGTAGCACTTTGGTTGTGTGAGCAAGTGTGTGCTCATGCATGTGAACGGGTGTGTTCCTTTTTGTGAACACAACCCTACACTAAGCTGTATCCTCAGTGTTTAGTATATACCAACCACTTAGCACATGATAGGTCGACCCCAAAAGGTCACAACACGGCATGTATCCATGGTGACAGCTTTGCCAGTAGAAAAATGAGCTGGAATCAGAGCTGCAAACTAAACCAAATCAGCACACAAACCTGTGTGTGTGTAACTGCATAAACACACAAATGCGTGCAAACACACACTGCTGTCAGGAGGGTGGAACATGGGAATGGAAAGAGAAGAAGAAGGAGAATGTGTTAAGATGAAGAAGGGGATGGAGTAAGGGTGGGGAAAGGTGGTTTAAACTGAACACACTGCTGAGATCCTCCACTCATTCTTCACTTTTAGACTCACAGAGCTGCAGAGGGAGCAGCAGGCATGTTTGCTTCATATCTTCATGTGCAAATTCTCTTTTTTAGACTTGGGTAATTGAAAAGATCTGTCAGTTCTTCCCAGAAATGCTCTTACTACAAAATGTTTTGTTCTGTTTCTCTCTGTGATCTCGGCACCTGGCCGAGCTTAGCCATCAATCTGGATATATACTGTAAATGGTTGCTGAGAAAGGGAGTGAAAGACAGAGATGCAATTTTTCAAGATAGCTTTCCAATGAACACACATTATGTTGCCATGGTTCCATTAACTGCTTTGCTTTTAAGGTCCCAATCCTTAATCCAAACATACATAAAAGCTAGTATGTAAAGAGGAATAAAAATGCATGGATCTAATTTTGAAATGTTCATGTTTAGATTCATTTTCAATCCTGGCTATGTCTCCCTATTTAAAACTGTACAGATAATAAGCATATATGTCTTCGCTTTCAATGAATTTTCTTTCTCTCTTTCTTTGCAGATAATTGACAGCAGTTGAACCGTAGCTCACAATTTATCAACACCTTAACACAAGATTCTTCTCTCCTCACTGGATCTGGATCAAAGATTCATTTTCCTTGGAGGAGACTGGCCCTGTTTGTGCAGTACTGAAAAAAATGACAGGGTTTTGTATTAATATACATGAGCTCACTCAGAAAATACCTCATGCCCACAAATCACCGTTGCAGAAAAAAACCCATTGTGGATTACTTTAAAAGAAGGTAATAGTGTTTAGAAAGAAAGACTTTCCTAAGAAAGAGTCACAGTGCAGTTGATTTATTGGTTAGCAGCCGTAACACGAGGCGTCAGTTTATATTCAACTGCACACAAGCACTCCTCTCTATCGAAGCACAAAATATGTAAAAAGTTATATCTGAGCACTCTGCTCTCCAACAAATAAATCCCCAACATGTCATTTTTGAGGTGAGTGTTTAGAACAATCGTCTTTTTTTAGATGCAGAGGTTGTGAAACCTCTATAATCCATTTAAAATCAAACTCAGGCCTTGTTACTTGATCCCGTTTCACTCTTTTTCTCTCCTGCATAAAACAAAGAGTGGGATCACTGTCTCTCCCTCTCTCTCCCTGTCTCTCTCTCTCTCACTCTCTCTCTCCCGCCCTGATTTCCAGGTGAGTGAGTGAGTCACCCTGTTAAATAGAACATCTGTGTGTCGCGTATCAACTGTGAAAACAACAGCTGGCTAAATCCTATTTTTAAAAAAATATATAAGAAACTAAGGGTTGCACAAATGTGATTTGATCATCACTATTATAAACAAAGTGTTTCCTACTGTTTTAATAGTCACAGATATTTTGTGGATACTTTTACTCAATGGAAAAACCTGGCTTAGTAAACAACATGTACATATTCCCATTCATGCTGTTGTGTTAGAAAATTTATCATTCATTTTAATACAATTATTCATTTTCCCACAACCTTGGTATGGTAGTTTGTAGTATTAGGGAGAGCCTGTCCTTATATAATTCAGTCTTCTGTTGGAAAACATTGATGCTTAAATTAAGAGATAATGAGGATCTTAATCTTATACTATCAATAAGAATATAATTCTAATATCATGGTATGACAATATGGCAAATGAACAGTGTACCACGGTCATGCTTTATATCACTCTAAACTGTTTTGAGATGTAAAACTGTGCTTTGTCTTGATTAAAGTTTTTTGTCACTAAAAAGTAACACCCATTACTTCAGCTGGTATTACCAGTGCATGCATTCCAACACAAGTTGGTCAAAACAGAGATAACTGAAGTATAATTTGTTTAATCTACTGTTTATACTGTACTGTTTATAGCTCACACACCTTTTTCTTCTTCTTCTAAATTTCAATTAAGTTGTTTATAGGTGACAGAATATGTATCCAGCTACAGAATTGCTAATGACCTAATGATATAAAAGTTAATCTAGATCTGCAGTATATTATCATAGTTTTAAAAAGGCCCACATTGTAACATACTGCTGGAAACAACTATTGTACAGCTATAGTTATAGAGGCACTTCCAGGCTTAGCTTAATGTTTTGTTCCACAGTAACCACAGTACACTATATTGATAAAACTATTCAAAAACCTTTTCTAATTTCCCAAAGTATTTTTGTAAATATGTCTCAATTTATTCTATAACCAAATGGGGTTTTTTTTAATTGATTTTTGCAAAATCAATAGTTTTTTTTCTCTATTTGCGCTGCCTTACTACTCACTGTAGAAATGATATTACTGTGCTTCATATTTCCTGAATTTTGTTGGTTTTCAGTTATAGTTTGATTGGAATTAAAAACATGCACTAAAGTTAACATAACTTAGTAAAATAATAACATGAACGACATGAAAGCCACTGAGACAAAAACATCCAATTATCCCAGATTTTGAGATACCACAGTATATCTTTTAATCCTCAAGAGGGCTTCTGTCAGGTCTGGTTTTGGCTTGAGAATGTCCAGAAAGTGGAAATTTGTACAGTAGTCATAACAAGTAATGACACATCAAAAACATAATTGCATTGGTGTGCTTTCCGGTATAAGTGTTGCCTACTCTGCCATAACCCAACAGCTAGTTTAATTTCCATGTCATGTTATGGTAAAATAGGTAAAATGAACCTGACTGGAATTGTCACTTTATCAGATCACTTACTTTAGTTAGAATTGGTGAATTAGTTGATATATTAACTTTTTAAATACATACTTTGTGATACCACTAGCTGTCATGGTGGTGAGATTTGCAATGCAGTCTGTTTAGATTTACAACTCTGTAGATTACTCAAGGGATTTTTGGCCAGCTAATTTCACACTGGGCAAATATATAAATGAATAAGTTTCTAAAACTATTTCAAAGGGAGCAGTGTACACCCAAAACTTCCAAAACTGCATGAAATAAAAATATGTGAAGGTTTTCTTCTCAGAAAGTCTTGTTCAAATAGGTTATCAGGTCAGGAAAACAATTACCTGAGTATAAAGTTACAGATGCTGCATAATATGACTGTAATTCAAGTAGGATTGGGCTGACATCAGGTTTCATTGCCTCATGCATTGTTGTTCACATGGAGCTTTAAGCTACAAACTAGAAGGTCAGATAACCAGTCTGAAAAACACTTACATCCTGTATTCCCACTATACCCAGGCCATTTAAATCCAGCTTACCAGTCATCAGCAGTTTCCTTGGTGAATAATTAACATTTTAGACCCAAATCATGTTTCAGAATGTATTGCCTCCCCTTTTTTCCCCTGTGTGTGTACAAAAAGTCTTTCTAGCTCTTGTGGATAAAAGAAACTGCCCAAAAGACCATACTGTGTGGATTAGCAGCAGACTGTAAACATGTATTTAAACCTAGGCCTATATCTATTTATCGTGTATAGCTATGTTTTTTTTTTTTATGATTCCAGAACCAATTAAATAATTTTAACACATTTACTCCACAACATACTGAAAGCTTGATTAATAATTATTAGGCTTGGCTTTTTGAGAGCAGATTGTTGGAAACATCTCCAGATAATCTTCATGCTCCCTGAACCTTTCCAAAGCCCCCCTTCATAGCCCCCCTGCAGTGACTCTCCACCTGGCTTTACCACAGCAAGATCCTTTGGGGAAACTACAGTGAAGTCCCTCACTCAGCACAACTGCTTTGACTGTATGGCAGCAGTGGCAGTTGACTGTTTTTTCCTTCCGGATGTTTATGATGCTACAATCTCATTTTCATCTTTTATGTGTTTACCTGCCCATGCATTTACTTATCTGTTTTATCCTCCCATGGTTTTAAAAGTTACACTTCCAGTGAATTCACTGGTCTGATCAAAGGGAATGCAAAGAGCACTTTTACCTCAGCTAACCTCATTCACTAGTTGCAGTGAAGTCAACAGCAGAAAATCAGCATCCACACATATCCGAGACCCAGTACTATAATAATTTTTGATATTATTTCATCTTTTGAATTCCACCTAGACTTATAGTCAATAGCACTGTTGTAGAGTTGAATTGTTTAAGAGTCAAATTGTGACGCACAATTGTACAGTTTGTATCTTTATAACTCTCCAATTTGTCAGCAAACTTCATTTTTTTCCACCTTGCTCAACTCCCATTAATCCACTTTGCATATGCAGAAAGAACTATGTGTCCTGAATACACTGTGGGCCAGTACAGGTTCTCCACCTCTGACCTCAGAAACACAGCTGTGACTTGGATTCAGTCATAGAGTGAGCACTAACTTTGTGGGTAAGAATGTCTTATGGTAGGATAATTTCCCCTGTGAGTAACCATGAAAAGCAGATGACAAATTTTTCATAATTAGGGATGAGTATTGTACCAGTAAAAAGTAATACACCGGCAAATTAAGCTGTGGGTGGAAAACCTATTTGCTCTGCAGCCACTTTGTTGTCAGCTAATGGGTGTTTTGTAAGGCAGATCTCTTCTAAAACCCGCTTTTGCAGCTAATAGATCATATTCCCTTGTGAACTATTGAATCAAAAGGTCACTGTGGTCAGTGGACTTGAAGGTTAGATTCACACCTTGCTCTCTATGCAAAGCAGATAGTGATACTGAAGATCAAAATCTTTTGCCCTGCTTTTCATGCAGGGAGTCAAGCTTTTACACATTACAGGAAAATCTTGTTAGCAGGCTTGGTGGCGGTTTATTCTTTGACATTAATGTCACTGTGGGGGAGACAGTGAGGGTGGGAGGGAGCTCAACAACAAAACAAAACTAATCAGTGAGTGAGTGGGATGTAATGAAATCAGACAAGTTGCCACGCTCTCTGAACTTGTGCTCGAGATCATGGAACGGCAAACATTATACAGTTTTTGTAACAATGGAAAACTACATAGAAGAGAAAGAAAGTAGCTCAGTTGGATCTTATGCTTTACATAATCCTATATGGGTTATGTCACTGGCAGCATATTATTCATAAAAGTTGCCAGCAGTCAACAGTACTGCTTGATGTGCATGAGGTATTTGTGGCTCTTTCAAACCGAGACGGGACCAAACATGTTATTGCCAAGATCTTTAAACAAAACTTCAGTACCATGCTGCAGGCAACACAATAACATCTATAAAAGTTCAATTAAAAATAAAACAATTAAAACAATTTAACACACAATATTAAACACATGGCATTAAAAATCTGAACTCGTACACTTAATGTAAATTAAAGTGGCTCTGCATAAAAAGAAACATAAAGGGACAGTGGCAATATAATACCAGCTGTTCTCTCCTGCCTTGATTATTTTACCCCCCATTCTCATTTCTAAAGGTTTAGCAGATGAACAACTTCGCATGGATTATGTGTGCTGCACATTATACGAGGCCTCTCAGTCAAAATCAAAAAAAAACTTTTATTGTTTGATTGCTCATAAATTTCTAGACATTCAGCAGAACCTGTCAAATGATCCATAATGCAGCCTCAAAACAACACCATGATGTTTGTATTGTTTTTGTTCCAACATTATGATACAATCTCTCCTTCGGTTTCAGTTTTAAAATCTAGCACTTTTAAAACCTGTTGCTTTATTTTTTGTATTTATATTGCTTTAATTCTGCTTTTTATATGCGCTTTTTGTTGTATTTTATTTTCATTTTATGTGTGTGCAGGAATACCCACAAAAGTTAGAGGTGGCTTTTCCCACATTGCCCTGGATATGAACAACAATAAATAACAATAATGGTGCTGGATGAGCAAACACTTTCTTTAAAGCAAAACTTGGAATTTTTGGAAAGCACACATAAGATAATCTTCCTCTTACAAATAAAATGTTGAAATCATTAGAAATAAAATACACCCTTGCTCAGTTCAACACACTCGAGGGGTTTTCTGTTACAACCTTACTTGTTCTGGTATGAGCAGTAACATGGTAATTGTTGTATAACTCTCAATTTCTGAGCCAGTATTTTGACTTTATGACTCTTCCCTACCAATTTTATTGTCATGTTACATTTAGCAGTTGTAATTGTGGCTTTTGGCCACAGTGACTGCTGTTCAGCAAAGGTTACATAGTATTGCTTTAAGCTGCAGAACATTTACCATCCATTGTAAATTTACATCTATACTTACACTTTATTTACTTTTTTATTCCTTTTTCAGGCAAATGACTGTTACAGTGTTTTAAAAAAATGGTGATGTCTAGGAATTTCACTTACCCTTTAAGCAGCCTCATTTATAACATTGCATATACTATAAACTGATCATACATTTTGCATATAAAATATTGATCTGAAAAATAACTATTAATCATATTGGGGATATAAATGTATTGGGGTAAAAAGTACAATATTTTTCTGTTAAATTCTGGTATTTCAAAACTGTGCTTGAGTACAGTGCTTTAGGAAATGTACTTACATTCCACAACTGCTTGAGGTGACTTGACTTGACTTTATTTGAAACAGATATCCTGTAATTGTCTAAACTGTGTGACACTCATTGTATTTCTCTATATTTGACATGCCACGCCCATCTTGCTCCTCCTGTATCCTAGCTTTGCAAAACATCAAATACCACAGTTTAATCCAGATAAGGTAGACTGACACCTCCTTTAGAATTGGAAGTGTGTGTGTGTATGTAAGCACATAAGCACTTACATAAGCTTAAGTACACAATTACCTCTATGACGAGACAGAAAGATGGACACGTGCCAAATGCCATCCACAAATTGTAAGTTATCATCAAGACCTCCAGTCTGACAGGGGCGCGGTGCAGCTGTGATGGACTATATAGGGACTACAGTACAGTATGTTCTCATATAGGGCTAAATCTGCTGGATACACAAGCTTCAGTCTCTGGGCTGTCGGGGAAGCATACACACATGTCCACAGACCCACACGTCACACAGAGCAATAACTTGTTTGCAGTCTGTCCAGAAATCCTTCCTTGCAGTGTCATTTTCATCCTTCCTCCATTGGATGCTTCCAACTCATTGTCTAACTCAGAATTCCCTCTGTCTTAAAGAAGAAATACCAGAGGGCGTGAACTGCCCGTTCCCCTTTAAAAAGAAATCCTTCCTTCCTTTCTGTACTTCCCTCTTGAAAGAAATTCTTCCTTCCTCTGTGTGCTTTCTCCTCTGTCTGACATAACTCGGTTGTGTTAGGTAAGCCCTGCCATGTGATTGTTTCCAATACTTTTAACGGAGAGTTTGAATGTTCTAAATTAATACAGGGAAGTTTAAAATGTACTGATTTAGTGCTGTTAAGTTGCAATTTAGTGCACTAATTTAGTATTATTTTAGTTGATACAGGTCTAGGAGCAGATTCAATTATGCTAATGTAGTTTGGCAAGTCAATCAATTGATTTAAGTATTATCTAGTTGCTTTTTTGTCTTTTTTTTTGTCTTTTTTTCCTTTCTTTTATTTTTAGACCTGAATCTTTACCTGAAAATTCACCTTTGTTGCACAGTAATATTTTTGTTGTGTACGATCATGCACTGACATTTTATGGGGCAGTGGTTCAACCCAAAAAAATAGAACCTATCCTTGGACAGCACTCCAAGCTGGACAGCACTCCAATAAGCAAAACCCAATACGAAGCTCCATTTATAAAGCCGCTTTAACTTTTGCCAATCACAGATAAAAATTCTCTCAGTTATAATGAAGTTACCGATTGATACTGAAAAACTAGAGTCATTTTACCTTAGTTTTGGACAAACGTGAAAATAAATCAGAGTGGCTATGAAAATCAGATATTGTAAAGAATGATAAAAAGGAACCTAATTAACACCGAAGTGTTCGTTTGTGCATGAAGAAAGAAAGAGGGTGCTCGGGGAGAAGCCCAACTCAGTTGCTGAACAAAAAGAATGCAGACGCTGAAGATGACCTTATTGTTCGCTGCGGTGAAATAGCTTGAGTCTCAATCCTCAGTCTGCATATCCGTGCTCCTAATTACAAATCAGGGATTGAATGAAAGGCCCGTGAACTCGCCAGTATCTTGTTCACTGAACACAGTATGGCAAGTGGTCAGCAGGCAAGGTTAGAGAATTTGCCAGAGGAAGAAGTAAAAACAAATCTGACCCCAACCTCTGGCAAAGGAGAGTTGTCTACACCCTTTCACTCGACTCAGCTTTATTGGCATTAACACCTGTTAATGAAAGGGATTGGAATCATGCTCTTTTGGATGATAGTGAGGACAGGGTGCACTGGTGGAATTGGAGTTTAGGGCATCAACACAAACTGCAGCATCCTCATTTCAAGTGCTCACTTCCTTTCAACTCTGTAATAAAGGCATAAAAATGGAAAAAAGGCATACACTGAGTTGGAATTAAATTATTGCCTTAAACATATTCATTTAAAGTATTAGCCCTCACTGAACCAAAAAAGAAAATATTTTCACTTCTTACCCCAAGGGATCTCCAGCTATGCAGATTCTTTTTGCTGAAATGCTGAAATTAGGGGATATCCGCTGTTAATTCTTCCATCACCAATGGAGGCGATTAGAATTGTTAATATTGCTTAAAGTATCAAAGGGTTACTTTTGATAAACTCATCTATATCATGCCATTGCCAGGGAAATTTTTCAAGTTCAAGCTTTTTCATTTCTACATGCTGCAAGTTTTCTTTCCTGAGTGTGTGTGTGTGTGTGTGGGGGGGGGGCTTTAACTGCCTTCTCAGTGGAGCAGTTGGAGTTGTAAACAAACTGAAAGGCGTCAAGTCTGATTGGGAGGCTGGACTTAATGTGCTGCAGGACCAGGCTCTCAAAGCACTTCATGATGATAGGTGTGAGTGCTATGGGCTGTTAGTCATTCAGACAGCACATGGGAGACCTCTTTGGCACCGGGGTGATGTTGGTTGACTTGAAGCATGTAAGGATGGCTGCCTGGGCCAGAGGATGTCTGCAAAGACATTTTCCAGCTGTTCTAACACAGGCCTTGATGGCACTACCGAGATTCTGTCTCTTCCCGCTGCTACGTTATCCAGAGTATATATAACATTGTTCCCAAAACACTGCACTGTTTAGTACATCAATGCATGTTTTTAGAGCTGTGAGCAACACAAAGAAAATACCTTTCACCTCCATTGTATTTGGGCAGTGGCTCTTATAGAGAGATATCTCCAAACTTCATCAGATAAAACCTAAGAGTTGCTCCATCCTCGTGCCCAGATACCGTGAATTTAAAAAAAAAAACCCTGACCTTTCAACCTTGCCTCCTCCCTGCTATTTAATCAGATATTTATAAAAGCAAACAGTCTACCAACAAGTGCGTGTCTGTGCATAACATGTACCTCTGCTTGGGTCCAATGATTTCTAAGGCAAACATTGAATCCAGGGTTGTGTTTCTTTCAAGAACAATTGAAACCCACACCCCAGCCTCTATCAGGTACCAGCACATCTTAGTCACAAGAACTTGTCTCTACAGCACTGAAACTGGTGTAACCTACTCTGCACATAGAGCAAGGTGTATCACATGACCACAGTAATAATAAAATACATTTTTCCATGAATTCCCATTTGCACATACATGCACGTAGAGCACCACATGTCCAGTATTGTTACTATATATTGGTAAATAGGATCACCCTTTGTTACCCAGGATTAAAAACTCACAGTGTTCCCTGTGATGTTTTGAGAACAGCGTGGTTTTCTCAGGCCCTGGGGAGCTCCTGCCTCCCTCCAGCCACACTAGCTCTTAATGAGACATCCACATGCACAGGACACACTTTGCTCCTTCTAATCAAATGTCTTGCATGGAGGGCCATACCTGCCTCCCCTTCCCCTTTTTCCCTGTCCTTTCCCGGCCTTCTTCTTTTGGCCGTTTGTTTTACGTCTGCCCATCCTTGTTTCTTCTTTTTGCAGATGGAACAGCTTGGACGTCTGCGCCTGTCTGCACAACCTGCACTGGTCAGTTCCCTACCTCTCCTCTCCTCTCCTCTCCTCTCCTCTCCTCTCCTCCCCTCTCCTCCCCTCTCCTCTCCTCTTCTTCAGGCTGAACTGATTCTGCAGGAGACATAACTCAGATTGATCTTATTCTGGTCCACTGAAGTGCTATCAGGAAACGAAACACCTTGTCTAGTCGAGGTGACCAGCAGATCTGTATAACGGGGACACAGTCACTGAAAGGTCACTCATCAGTTCTTGTAGTACTCAAGTAGGCCCTTCAAATATATTGAAAGAACTGGGTGGTTTTAGCTATCCTTACAAACCATCTTTAAAAAGACCTTTGTTTCCCTTCTCCTCGCTGCCTACATTTGAGGAACTGTAATTTATAGTCGTGTAACAATTTGTTGATGACAGTTAGTTTATCAATAGAAAACTAATAACTGATCAGTTATTTGAAAAAAAAAAAAAACACCATAAAATATTTGCAGGTTCCAGCCCCTCATATATAAGGATGTGCAGCATTTCTGCTTTTCATGTAATTGTAAATGTTTTATGAAATGTTTTTTACTGCTGATCTGACAAAACAAGTGGAGACTGTGAAATTGTCAAATTTTAAACTACATTTCAACATTTTAAAAATATATGAGTTTTAGACATGTTTTTTTTTTTATTTGCTTTGTCCCAGCCGGACAACATAGTCTATTTTTCTACTTTTTCAGTGTTTTTTTTTCTGCACACTGTAGTGAATTTTTTTTTCACATGGGGTAGGTGCCTTTTGTTGTTTTCTTGTTTGAAAGGTTTTCTATTACATCATAATCTTTTTTAGGGTTTTTTTTTTTTTTTTTTTTTACATTACCCATAGACAATCATCTTCATTTGCAATTGTCTGTAAAGTTATGTGATGTTTATCTGAATGGGCCTTAGAAGTGTTCTTAGAAGGTTTTTTTTTTATTGATGGTTGATCGATTGGTCCCTTGAATTAGTAGTTCTATTGGTTGTTGTCCATTGTGAATATACATTAAAAATGTCATATGATAGAAATTTCTTTAGCTATTGATTAAATTTATCACTGGTGTTGACAGTGCATTTTATAGTCCACAAAGAAAGAAAGAAAGAAAGAAAGAAAGAAAGAAAGAAAGAAAGAAAGAAGGAAATATATTGTTGAGGAAAGTGACCCAACTGAGTCACTGAGAAGAATGAATGCAGTTGGTGAAAATTACATTATTGTTCATTAAACTGGAGCCCAGCAGGCTTTCTTCATAATAATAACTTTATGAATGACAGAAATAACAGCAGTAACAACACTAACAGTAATACAAATATTTAATAACACTGTAGCAATTTGTGTACAAAATAGTGAAATAACTTGAATCTCAATACTCAAGGCAAAAATGTACACAACAACATATTTTCCTTCTTACCCTAAGGAATCTTCAGCCATGCAGATACTTCTGGTTTAATTTGCAGAAATTCTGAGATATCCGCTGTTGATTCTTGCACCAGCAATGGAGGTGATAGTGATGATATGGTGATACATGAACTAAAACTCTACTTAAACAGCCTACACTTGATCCAAATGTTTAAGCCAGATATAGACCTATATTCAACCTCCATTTTATTTCTAAAATCATTGAAAAAGTAATTGCAAATCAGTTCAGATTATTTGCATAGGAATGATATGTATGGAGATTTTCAGTCTGGATTTAACGTGCATCATAGCACAGGAACTGCACTGGTGAAAGTTACCAATGATATTCTCATTGTCAGACAATGAAATCTTATCTGTACTTTTCCTGCTAGATCTTAGTGCTTCATCTGACACCATCAGTCACAAGATTTTATATCGGAGAGTGGAACATGTATAAAGTTTACTTCTGAAAAACTCAACAACACCGTAATGTTCCAGTGATCATTTTCAAGTTCAAGCTTTTTTTTTTGTTTTTTTTGACATGTCTACATGCTGCAAGTTTTCTTTCTCCCCAGGTATGACAGGACTGGGTGGGGGGGTGGGGGGGGGGGGGGCTTTAACTGCATTCTCAGTGGAGCAGTTGGAGTGGTAAGCAAACTGTAGGGGGTCAAGTGTAATGGGGAGGTGCTGGGCATAATGTGCTGTAGAACCAGGCTCTCAAAGCACTTCATGATGATAGGTGTGAGTGCTATGGGCTGTTAGTCATTCAGACAGCACATGGGAGACCTCTTTGGCACCGGGGTGATGGTGGTTGACTTGAAGCATGTAGGGATGGCTGCCTGGGCCAGAGAGATTTCTAAAGATGTCTGCAAAGATATTTTCCAGCTATTCTAACATGGGCCTTGATGGCAACCACCGAGATTCTGTCTCTGCAGTCTCATGCAGAACCTGGTCATCCGGGAGAGGAACGGCCTTGTTTTTTACTTTGTGTTAAATAGTTCACAACATAAAAACATGGTCAGTGCGTGAGATTTGAAAATTATCCAGATTATATGTAACATTGTTCCCAAAACACTGTGCTGTTTAGTACATCAATGCACGTTTTTAGAGCTGTGAGCAACACAAAGAAAATACCTTTCACCTCCATTGTATTTGGGCAGTGGCTCTTAGATAGAGATATCTCCAAACTTCATCAGATAAAACAAAAGAGTTGCTCCATCCTCGTCCCCAGATACCGCCATGTTAGGTGAATTTAAAAAAAAAAACCCTGACCTTTCAACCTTGCCTCCTCCCTGCTATTTAATCAGATATTTATAAAAGCAAACAGTCTACCAACAAGTGCGTGTCTGTGCATAACATGTACCTCTGCTTGGGTCCAATGATTCCTAAGGCAAACATTGAATCCAGGGTTGTGTTCAGCCTCTATCAGGTACCAGCACATCTTAGTCACAAGAACTTGTCTCTACAGCACTGAAACTAGTGTAACCTACTCTGCACAAAGAGCAAGGTGTATGACACGACCACAGTAATACATTTTTCCATGAATTCCCATTTGCACATACATGCACGTAGAGCACCACATGTCCAATGTTTTTATTATTTATTGGTAAATAGGATCACCCTTTGTTACCCAGGATTAAAAACTCACAGTGTTCCCTGTGATGTTTTGAGAACAGCGTGGTTTTCTCAGGCCCTGGGGAGCTCCTGCCTCCCTCCAGCCACACTAGCTCTTAATGAGACATCCACGTGCACAGGACACACTCTGCTCCTTCTAATCAAATGTCTTGCATGGAGGGCCATACCTGCCTCCCCTTCCCCTTTTTCCCTGTCCTTTCCCGGCCTTCTTCTTTTGGCCGTTTGTTTTACGTCTGCCCATCCTTGTTTCTTCTTTTTGCAGATGGAACAGCTTGGACGTCTGCGCCTGTCTGCACAACCTGCACTGGTCAGTTCCCTACCTCTCCTCTCCTCTCCTCTCCTCCCCTCTCCTCTCCTCTTCCTCTTCTTCAGGCTGAACTGAATCTGCAGGAGACATAACTCAGATTGGTCTTATTCTGGTCCACTTAAGTGCTATCAGGAAACAAATTTAAACACCTTGTCTTGGGAAAGTGATCAACAGGAGTGAATAATTGTGTTAAAGTCATTGAAAGGTCACTCATCAGTTCATGTAGGACTCAAGTAGGCCCTTCAAATACGTTAAAACTGCTGTAGGAAAGTCTCTTTAAAAGACCTTTGTTTCCCGTCTGATTGCCACCTACATTTGAGGAACTGTAATTTATCTTTGTATTTTATAGCCCTTTAACAATTAGATGATGACAGTTAGTTTGTCAACAGAAAACTAATTACTGATCAGTTATTTGAAAAAAACATAAAACATTTGCAGGTTCCTCATATGTAAGGATGTGCAGCATTTCTGCTTTTTATGTAATTGTAAATGTTTTATTTTTGTGTTTCAGACTGCTGAGCTGATAAAACAAGTTATTTGCAGACTGTAATATTGACATAGTCTGTTTTCCTACTTTTTCTACCTTGTTTTTTTCCTTTGGTTGTATTACAGATTATATATGTTTATTGTCAGTATAAAAACAAATGTTTTCTTCATTAATTTTTTCTATGCACCCGATACATACATACCTAAATACTCTATTCAATCTTGTTTAGGATTTTGTGTTGTTTACCCGTTGTTGATTTCTACTGATGGTTGATTGACTGGTCCCTTGTTGTCCTATTGGTTGTTGTTCATCGTGAGTATACTTCACCAATGTGAGAGAGATCTCCATTAGTGTTGACAGTGTGCAGCAGGAGCTTATTTTTCTATTTTATATCATCACTGTTTCTACTATGCATACTATACTATGTTGGAACAAAAGTGTACAAAGGTCACTTTTATCCAATGATAGGCTACATTATACCCATAGTGAAAGCAACAGTTTGTTTGATAATACTAACATTTGGAAGGTGAATAATTGATTTTGCCTCTCTATCTTATCCAATACCATAAATATTCTCAGACAGGGGGCCCTCAGGCAGAAATTATACTGTATCCGTCCACAGCCTATCTATAAAAGGTGGCTACTATGTAAAAGATTAGGAATCAAGTTTAGGCTTCAAGTTCTCTCTCTGTTCTAGGAAAAACCAGTATAAGGCCTCCAGTTTCAACTCTAGCCTTCATTCTCTGTCGAGAATAAGCGCCGTTCTGAGGAATGATGAATGCTCTTGATCTGAAAAGCTGCGAAGGCCCTTTGAGTCTGGCTTCCTCGTTTCTTCAGCAATTCAACGGGCACTTCTTGTCTCTCAAATTGATTTTTAGTCTCCGCAGGTGAACTGACCTGCCATTTGCCCAGCAGGAGCCCTGAACGAATGGCACTGACGTTTAAAATACAAGGGGGCAGGACAAGTTGGTTTCACACGTCTTGGACCTCAAATGTCTAGGCGTTTCCAGCAGTCTGCTTTGGTGTGTTTTGGGGACTTCAAATGACAAGAAACAACTTAACTGTGATACATTTTAGGGATCCTTCTCTAAAACAGGTAGCCTCGTGATTACATGCTCTCATAATGGGTGGGTGGAGGGGTGGGGGGGGGGGTGGAGGCAGATTTCTTCCTCTTTGCTCAGAAACGTATTTTACCATTAAAGGACCCCTCGCAAAGCTAAAGGGACTTATTACAACCATGCCCGGCCTGGTGGCTAGAGAGAGGCTCTGGCAGGGCCGAAGTCGGGACCTATGACCGTGTCCTCGACCCGAGCGCGCACGGAGGAGGACGGAGACACGTTTTGACAGATTCCCCAGAGGAGAGAGTTTCAGTGGGGGAAAGGGGGCGTTCGCCAGCAAGTGTCAAAACCCAACAGCTGCGTCAAGCGGCTACAGATGTTGGAACGGCCGCAGGAAGCCGAGCTCCGCCGCCTCTAAATAAAAGCGGGGCGCGCTTCGGAAAAAGGCGCATCTGACTGCACCGGCAAAACTGAGCGTCATTGTGAATTTGCGTGGTTTAAAAACGCGCATTTTCCCCCTCCCGTACGTACGAGGGGGGGGGGGGGGGTCGAGCAAGCTTGGCAACGGCAGCGGCGACGGCAAAGCTTTTATTCTTAAGGGGGCGGGTCGGAAGTGGCCCCTGGGTCCCCGTCAGTTTGACACCATTTCCCTAACTGTCCGCCCTGCCCTGCCTGAGTTTGCAGTTGAGTGCGCCAGGGCAGCTCGGCCGAATTATATAACTTTAATGTACCCACGGTTTTTTTTCTAATGGCGCGACGGCAGAATATTGCGCCTCGGATCTGGTCGATTTATGGCGGATTTGTCCCGAGATTAGCGAACGGGTGACCGATCGATCACCCTCCCCGACACACGAGCGCGCACACACGCGCGCGGACGCACGCACGCACCTCCTCCTCCTCCTCCTCCACCACCACCACCACCACCTCCTCCTCCTCCTCCTCCTCCTCCTCTTCTGCTGGCGACTTGCGTTAAAAGTTATCGACAGATCGGCGAAGCGTCGCACACGGTGGAGCGCCAACTCCTGCGGGGTCGACGAGACGTTGTTGACTTTAGTTATAAAATAGTTGATATTCGCGCACCATGTTTTCCTGCCGCGAGGGGAGGGAGGCGGCAACAAATCCAGATGACATTTCACCGCGCAACCTTACTGCGAGGAAGGGGTTTTATGTGAGAGCTTGACTGTGTGGACATTGCGTTATTTCTCCGACACCCCCACCCCCCTCCCCAACTCGGACTTCACGGGGATGACCTGACCGGTGGAGCGCAGTCCTCTCTTCACTACAGGTACGACCCACTTTCGGATACGACCACTTGTCTTTTATTTTAATTTGCTGCAGAAATGCCGAGAGAGAGAGAGAGAGAGAGAGAGGGAGGTAAAAACCAAAACTGGCTGTTACGCCGAGGTAGGCCGACGTCGACGAGCGACCCCGGCGCTGCGTCGTGGGCGCACCGAGCAGTCCCCGCACCTTGTGACGCGCTGACATTACCGACGCCTGCGCCCGGGTGAACCGTCTCTCTCTCTCTCTCTCTCTCTCTTTCTTTCTTTCTCTCTTTGCCTAAGAAAGAGCAAATGTTGCACAAAGTTACGACGGAGCGGCCGCTTATCAGCCCCTCCGGTTGTAGGCGTGCGATCGGGCGCAGTTTCCCACCGCCGCCAACAGGTTGCACTAATGCTGTGATGATGTGCCCCCGTTTCTCGGTTGGGGAAAAAAAAGTATAGTTTGGAAGCCCCCCCTCCCAAAAATAAACTTTTTTATTCAACTTTTACCACGGAGAGGACCCCTCGTTACCGTCCCCTCGGATGCGTTATATCTAAAACCGAAATTTGGTTAGACTGTGTAGGCCACGGTGTGATCGTAAAGCCTGGTACACTACAGAGCCATCTATAACGAACTGTGGGCGGGGGGGAAAGTGGTGAAACCTTTTTGACTAAAAAAAAAATAATAATAATAACAAAATAAATAAAAATCAAATTTCCAATAGAAATGACATTTGTTTTTATTTTTATTTATGTGTTTATTTCTTTGTAGAGCAGCCTTAGAGAACCGAACAGGACCGCTGCAAGTTCCTTGGACTTTAAACACCACGGTGCTGCAGTAGATGTGCAAAGTAGCCTATCTGCGGTAAAGAGCTTCCCATATAGGTCCACATAGGCTAGTGTATGTGCTATAAGGGGTGATGCCTTCTAGGAAGACTCTCACGATCGATGCCAAACGACGATTTGCAATAATCAAGTAATATCACGGGACGTGGTCTTTTTGCGCGAATGCATCTGTAATAATTATTCAGTGTCCCTGACTTTGGAAAAAAAAACTAAAAAAAATCCGCTTGCTACTTGCATCATTTCAGCTCCAACATATTATGGAACTTATCACTGTTAATGATCAGCAGATAAATAAGTGAGCTGCAGAACCCTTACATGCAAACACGCTTTCCTTTGCAGAGGTTGTGTTTTATTTTCATTTTACTTGAGGTAATTTAATTTCATTCTGTGTAATTTTCAATTTTTAGACTGGATTTTGACAGAATTGTTAATTTGCTCTTTCTTTTAAATGGAGTCCAGTGGTGACTGCTACAAATGCCCAAGGGCCCATGGTGGGTTAATCTCTTTTTGCTTATGTATGTTGTTGCACATATGCTTACTGTTCAGTGGCTTCAGTGGTTCACTGCTTGTAACACAAGTTATACCTGGGCATGTCTTGCACCTCTTGACTCTTGGGAAAAAAATAACATGAGTGTTATTCGCCTTTTCTTTTTCTTTTCTTTTTTTTTATATACCGCTTTTACTGAGCCCGGTTTCTTGGCATTTGTGCCTCTGCCATATTGTTGCGGTGCGGGTGTAAGGGGAGGAGAGAACCTGTTCAATTTGGCTGCTATGATTTCCTGAAAAACGAAAATAAATAAGAGAACAGTGTTGGCAGAAGCATAGTAGGAGACGTGAGCCTTGCGCTGACATTGCTTTTAAACTGCTCCTTCAGACATTTTTAATGCCGGTGTAAAAGATCTCCTTTTCAATAAGCATTTTAATTTTTTGCTCTGGAATAGCTGCGTGTGTGTCATTCTATCCATCGGCTCTGTTTGTCTAGGTTAACCTTGCCTCTTCTCTCTCTCACTGTGTTTGTTTGTGTGTGTGTGTGTGTGTGTGTGTGTGTGTGTGGGTGTGTGTGTTGTGCCCTCTTAAACTCAACCTCACTGCCCTATCAGGATAAAAAAATGGATCAGGGTGGACTGAAGCGCAACGGTAATCGAGACGACAGCCTGACATTTGGGGAGACAGGAGTCGGAGTAGGCAGAGATACAGGTGACGCAGCTGGTTCACTGCTCCAGTCTGCAATGCTCCTGCCTGGCCCTGGGTCCCTGCCCCAACCCACAGAGGCCTCAAACGGACGGGCTGGAACCAAAGACGAGGGGGAGTTTGGAGGACTCTTTGAGTGTGAGGGGTCAGACAAGAAGGAGGGTAAAATAATCCAAATGGAAAAACGACAGCAACCACACCAGGATATTGGAATGTTCAGCATGGAGGGCAACTTGCCGTTGCTGAACCAGAATATTTCCGATCGCAACCGGAAGTCCACTGCTGTCATCAGCACCTCAGACACATCCGTCCTTGTCAACCTCCCTCTGCCCGACCTTTTCCCCATGCACATCAAGCAGGAGGGGGATTTTTCTCTACAAAAGGACCTTGGAAGTTACGGCAGACATACAGGCGCTGCTCCTTGCGATCTTGATGGCAACAGCAGTCGACTAATCGAGGAAACTGAGATTTGGCAAGACCTGGAACTTCCTATTTCATTGCCAGAAATCAGTGATTCTGAGTTGGATTCAGAAGTCGCAGACTTGGATAAGATCCTACATAACAGCAGCAGTGGTGGTGGTCCTGACAGTGGCTTGCTAAAGGAAGCAAAGTCACTGGTGGGTAACGGAGGAAACTATACTAATGTGAACGGAACGGACCAGCAGCCCCCCATACACCATCATCATCATCATCAGCAGCAGCAGCAGCAGCAGCAGCAGCAGCAGCAGCAGCAGCCGCAGCCGCAGCTGCAGCAGCAACAGCAGCAGCATCATCATCACCACCACCACCACATACTACAGCACCAGCAACACCAGCTTCACCATCAACATCAGCAGCCTCCATCACTTCTCTCCAGCGTTATGATCAAGGAAGAGAAAGATCCCGACGACTCTTTCATCCACAGCCGTACTCCCGGTGTGGTCAAACTGGAGAAGCAGGACGGAGCTGGTTTCTGCCAATTGCAGTGTCTCCAGAGCAGCATGAGCTCTCTCCACGGAGGAGGCCCAATGTCCTCACCCATGGCCATCGGCACAGGACCTGGCTACCACTACAAAGCCAGCCCAGCCTCCTCCGCGGTGGGCCTACCTGATCAGAAGCATTTTGGCATGTACTCAAACCTGCCTCCAGTGGGGGAGAGTTGGGTCAGGGGGAATAGGTATGGAGAGTCATCTGGGATACAGAGGGCCGAAGATGGGCTCCCCTCTGCTGCCGCCCTGGCACCTTTTTCTGTCAGTTTCTCCAGGTAGGTCACCTGAAATTACTTTATCGTGCTTTTTAAAAAAAATAAAAAAAAAAAAAAAAAAAATATATATATATATATATATATATATATATATATATATATATATATATATCTCTCTTTGTGGCAGATTTGGTTTCTTGGCGCTTTTATTTTGTGGAATGCTTGACTTTTTATTCTTGAGCAAAGAGAGTATTAAGAATTTGTTATGAGAAAGGTTTCAGTGCAAGGAAAAGAGAGTTGATGACGATCCATACTGTATTGTAGTCTGAGCTGTGATTAGTTTCTTAGTACCTACTGACCTTTTCTTTTTTTGGTCATCTTTGGCACCTCCACTGAAATCAGTCATTCAGCCATTTAGAATAAAAGCCATCAGATTAATGACCTTGTAACAGGTGAAGTACATTTTTGTAGGAAAGAAATTCTAGGAAAAGGTAAAGTTTAACCTGGCTGTTTTTTAAAAGAAGAAAAACTACCTAACCTTTCGAAAAGGTGACAAATGATATTAACCATTATATGCAGAAGTGGATTAGAATCTGATTTAAAAATATGACAATCGTAAAAATCCAGTTTATTTTCTTCTAAAGAAAAAAAAAATAGCTTTTTGTTTTTGCACTGCTCTCGAAATTAAATTAAGTTCAGAGAGATGTACCAGAGCACTTGACTTTCCCACTGGGCACCTTGAATGTTTGTTTGGGAAATGAAAGAAGCATTTAAGCCCAAGTCTTCTAATGTAATTGTAGCACAGCAACACAACAGAAACAAAAACTTCACCTTCTAGTAAAGCAAAATGAAGGGTGATCAGATGATGTTTCATGGGATTTTTTCTTCTTTTCTGAGTCAGTGCTAGCTTAGTCTCCCTGGGATGGAGGGCATCCGGTGGTTATCATTTCCATTGGACACACACAGCACACAAATTGCTCCAAATCATTCACACTGCGTCACAGTGACGCGATGATGACTTTTTTTTTTTACAGGAATATTGTCAAAGGAAGTAAATGGAAGGTGATGAGTTAGTTTGAGAGTTGCCAGGCTAAGAGGGAAAGGATGGCGCACTGATGATCCATAACCTAGAACATTTTTTTTTTTTTTAATTTTTGATGACTCAGAATCGGATATTGAAATTTGTACTTTTCTGTCAAAATTGTGAAATTGTTCTCATATGCAGTTACTCATAATTTGTCCATGTTCCACATTCTGGTATTTTTCCAAAATTGTGCTGTAAGGTGGTGCTTGTCATAAAGATATCGAGGAAATGATTCATTGAGGAAGCATGATATGTGCATTTCTGAGGATGCACCATGGCCATGTTTGACGAGGGGGAAACGAGATCTGTGAGAAAGCTGCGTACGTGTAGTGCAGTGAGAATGAGAAGTGTCTGGTGGACACGCCTCACTTCAGCCTGGAAGTACGATCTGATAAATGCACTGACTGTGAGTGGGGTGTTAGAAGAGAGATATTAATTTGCTGTTTTATGAGCTTCTTTGTGAACATGGCTTGAATGGGCAGATCTCATGATGTCTGATAAATGTGGGGTAATATTGTGAGTCGGCTCTGTCCTTTTGAAAGAGCCGTGGAGGTGTTTGGCTCAGGCTCCTTTCTAAACAAGTCAAAGATGAACATGGGTGTTAGCTACTGTTATCTCCCTGCTGTCACACTGATATGCTCCTGGGCTGTTGTGTTTAAACTGTGGAAATGTCTCTCTGTCATAGTTTATATGTGTGCACCCTAATCTCCTCTTGTCACTGTTTGTCTAGTCCTTTCTATACATATAAGAGACGGTAGATTTAAATTCTACAGCAAACACTGATGACAAAGCTTTGTAAAAACTCTAATCTAGCGGCCTAAAATTCTACCACTCCATTAAATTTCTTTTTTTTATCCTCATAACAGGGAAGCAAGTGTTTTATCACCTGCTGATTTTATTGATGAAGAAGCTGTGTTGCTTTTTTAAAAAGCTCGGTTTGTTACTGCCAGGAATATGTGGTGCTGTGCCGTTTTACCTGAGCTACTTCCTGGTATGTTGATGCATGTTGCATCAGCATGGTGTGTGTTTTTGTGTTCCACTGATGCACAGTACTGATGCTCTGCAAGGCCTAAAAAGTGCATTGCAGAAATCGTTACAGTACACAACATATCACATACAAACGAATGAAAAAAAAAACAACAACGTGATTTTATGATGCCTACTTGCTTTAAGAGGCCCCCTTCATAAGACTTTACATTTAAATTTAAATTACATTTATGGTACAAGATTGATCTCAAAATCAAACCTTCTGATTTATATGATTCCCAAGGGTGCAATCAATGATCATTTTCTTCAACACTCAGTAATTTTATCTATAAAATGCCTGAAAATTGTGATGAATAACCTGAATTCCAAAGTGACATCTTCACGTGCCTTTTTTTTATTTGATCAACATTCAAAAACACTGACATACAGTGAAGAAAAGCATGAATGCTCACAATGTTTTGTGAGTGAAATGCACAGGAGCTGACCACAACATAATGCAATCAATACAACATGAATAATAACATCAGAAAAAACGAGCAGTGTTATGAATCATGCACGTGTCTGACACAGTGTCATAAAAGGTGAAAAGTACACTATAAGCCGCGAAAGGTAGTGCTGCTGCATCAGTCTGCATTATACTATGTGAACTTATGTTGATGAAAGTAAGAATGATAAAATGACTGTCTTCCTGGTTACCACACGAGTCAGCGTAGGAACCGACATCATGTACTGCACTATATATTATCATCCTCACGTAACTCCGCTATGGGAATTTTCAGCACAGTTGGAACACAATTTGCCTCAATCAAGTTGCGTGGCTCAAGCCTCTTGTTATATAACTGATAATTAAATACACAAATGTTGATGTTTATGCTCAGGGTGAAATGGGGCCCTTGAAACATTCTTTGAAATTCTTGAGAAAGCATGATACCATTTGCTTTAAGTAGATATTCAGTTAATTTACTTTGATGATTTTTATACTGTAGACTGCATGGCATCGTGTTTACATGCAGACAGGTAACATTGAGCTATACAGGGCAGTGATTTCTGTATGTTACTCATGTTACTATTTTCATCTTTTTGATGCCAAATGTAAAATCTCATCATAAATTGTTCTGAGTCATGCTGGCTGTAAAAAGGGTTAAAAAGCTGATGTAAACTCTTTCGCTGTGCTGCGTGTGTCGGTGTGTGCGACAGCGGAGCTGTGGATAGCAAGAAAGACTGTGTGTGTCTGTGCGTGTGTGCGTGTGTGCGTGTGTGTGTGTGTGTGTGTGTGTGTGTGTGTGTGTGTGTGTGTGTGTGTATGTTTGTACACACAGAGAGACTGGGAGGCCACGTGTACAGATCTGCTCTGGTGTGCTGTTTCCTCTCTCCCCATAGACTGTTATTCAGTCACTTTTTTCTTCTCACCTACTCACCCTGACAGGCCCCATGGATCTCGCTGTATTTCACCGCAGCATGCGAAAGCTGCACACACCAAGATGTCATGCAAAGACACACACATGGTATTGTGTTAGAAGTGTGCTGTGGATTGTTGAAGTCAAAGCTGACACTCACTCACACATGCACACATCCTTTTTGTTTTTTACAGGGAAAAAATGTGCTTTTGTTTGATGTTGGAATGTGATAAAATCAGTGTTTTGTTTTTATGCCAAATGAATAATTTTTTTAATGCGTCATTAAATAGTTGAACACTGTGTTCTGCCAGACTTGATTTTGCTGATACATCATGGCGGTGGCTCAATGGACTTAATGCTACTCATCAAAAAACCTTTCAGCATATGTCAGTTTGGCGGTTATTTACATTGCTTTTAGGAGGAAGAGGAAAGAGGACCTTGGTTTTTCATGACAGTGTGAGACACATCTGGCCCTCTTCTTGGATGGAAGTTGCAGAATAAAGCCTCAGGACAAAGTGGACAGTCTATTCACAGTTTCGGAGGATGATTTGAGAGGCCAATAGAAGAGAGAAGTTGTGCAAAAGAAACATAAACATGAGTTGTAGTGATGATTTCAGCACCGGTTGGGGTCTTTTCCACAATGATACAATCATGATGATACAAAGGATGATAATTATTATTGCATTTACCCTTTAACTACACCCAAAACTTTGTATAAGTGTAATGCTCTGGTTCTCTGCCCACCTTAATGTTCTACCTTGACTTTTTTTTCAACATTTTGTTGCTTGGGGAAACTGTAGGCAACAGATGTCATCCTTGTTTTTCTAGGAAGTTGCAACTCTGTTGTACGATTTTTTTTTTTTTCTGGTTGTCGGCACAAATTTACTGAAACCACCCTGAAGCAAAACGCCAGGATTGGAATTCATTAGGATAATTATAATAATCTGTCAGTTACATTAGCATTTGTGAACACATCCATTTTTTAGAAACCACAGTCCAGCATGCTGGGCTGTGTGATAACACAGCATTATCTATAGCTGACTGTCGGTTAAATTGCATTGGGTGAATCAGTGTTATAGAATTATTTTACAAACCTTTGTGGTCCAACTGAATGTTGATAACTGTTGAATGTTATTTTTGGTGCAGTGAATGACAATGGACAGAGTTAATTACACTAAACAATTTGATTAGTTATGTGATGTGATTTTGCTTGCGAATACTATATTTTGATATATATATCAGTGTTAAAAACAATTCTAATTAATACTGCGAAATTGATATCAACAGATTTTGTTATTCATTGTTTTGCCTTCATTTCTTGTTTAAATTTTCACAATGTTAGATAAATAACACTGATATACTGTATATGCAGAACGACAATATTTTAGAAACCGCATACAGGGAATTTCATGCCCTACTGTATGTGTCCTCTAGTCATTTCATAACATCTACCACAGGCAAAAAGGTCGTTGAAACAAACCTAAAGCCAAACTAGGTCAGACTCATGTCTGTTGACTCAGTTTCCTGGATTTGTAATCTCTAAGATTATGCCAACCTCAATCCACATTGTTTGTTTGAGTTCCTGTTGCTTAATAAGCTTACTGACAACCTTTGCTGCATGCCAGGCTACATTTCACTGCTGTTTTCCTCTCACTGCATCCTTACTGTTTGACAACCGCTTTTTAGTGTATGTCCCCATCCTTCATCAGTTACAAACACTGATGCAGCTTTCGTTCTCAAGACTAGCCCAACAGGCCTTATACGTTCACTGGACATCCGGGCTGTGTGTTTATGAGTGCATGGAAATGTTCTGTGACGCCAATTTGTGGAGATATACCATAATTCTACAAGTCGATATCCCCAAAGGTTCGTGCAGGGGCAGACTTTAAAAACGCAGCGTCTCGAACATGGTGAACTAATTTTTAAACCGAAAGATTGAGCTGATTCCATTTTGGTGCTCTTCCTTAAAGAGGCTTTATACATGTGGCCTGAGCTCACAGCAGACATATCAGCTCCGATGATCAGCCAAGATGCCTTTCTCAACAAGATACCTCATCTTTCCTCTGCCTGTCTTGGTTGCTCCCCCCAGTTCAGAGCCTACTGTGAGTCTTTGAAGTAGGCCTGGGTTAGGGTCACTGTAGTGCAGAGAACCAAAGGAGGTCTAGGCCTCTTAGCAGCCAAGCCGTTTTTTTTTTTTTTTTTTTTAAGGCGGTTCTGGTGGCTGATTGCTTGTTTACGTTGGTGTTGCGTGTAGTGAAAATAGTCGAAGGCTGTGTAACAGGCTGCATAATAGATTTAACCTGTTTTTGCAAAGAAAACAAAAGAAATACATGGGAAAACAAAGTAAAAGAGAACCATCATTATTATGCATAAAGTAGCCCAACAAAAATGCAACAACAAAAAAGTTTTTCAGAAAGTTCTTGAATCACAACTGTTGAGTTCTGCAGCTGAGTTTTGTAGTGTTATTAAGTAACTGTCCGTAATATAAACTGACTGTGAGTGTGCAGCCTATCAGCTGTGCTGTCAATTGAAAGGGAACATCTTTTATTGATGATGTGTGTCTGTGAATCTGCTGCTTGTAAAATAAAAATTTACAAATACAGCCACCAGGTTGAATATACATTCTTTGCACAGGACTATAACGTCTTGTTGTAGATATATTTTTTTTTGATTGATTTAATTGATTAATTGATTAATTGTTTTAGAACTGCACAGATCAGCCACAACATTATAACCAGTAACTGGTTTTAATTTGTTTTGGCTGAACGGTGCATACACACAGGACACTAGACTTAATCGGCTTTTCTTTTTCTGGATCTTTCAAATGGATCTCATGTTACTCGGTAGGGGGTTCACTTGTCATCAAGTGACCTAGGTATGGGACTGGTAACCTGGTAACAGGTAGCCATACATGTTATCATAAATGCTGATTGACAAAGCCACATTAAAAACTAGTGCAAATTAATCTTGATTTTGTGCAACATTGTTCCTTATTCAGACCAGGGTAAGAAAAGCAGTTCTACCAGCATCATTTTTACACATGGCATGTCACTTGTTCTTTTTGTTTTTAAATTTATATAACTATATTTCTCTTCGCTGTCTGCTCCAGAGTTGCTACTTGGGGAGAGGTCACGTGGGCTTTGATTTATTTAAATTCTGTATCTCCTCCAAACTCCAAACTCAATATTTTTGTAAAAATATTTTCACCATACTGTGCACTATGTATAGACAAACACATACACTAACAAATGCCTAATTGCTGATCATGTGAAGACTGTCTACGGTTGGCGGAGATAACTGAGAGGAATTTCTGGGTTTAGACAAACAGTACTCAGAACAGAGTATGAGATCTTTGTTGGGTAACTCCAGCGTTAGTCTTTCTTAACCCGTCCTTGTGTAATGAATTATGTGATGACCTTCAGTCCTACACTTGAACGTTTCTCTGAGTTCATATCCGTGCCATAACTCCCCTCCTCCTCCTCCCAGTTTCGATGGCTTACTTACCAGTGTAACCTAGCTAAGCTTGCAGCAATGGAACCAGAAACTGACCGCATGAAGATGATAATGGGGTCCACTTGTGACGGCAGCAGTCTATTTCTTTTTTGATAATGCTTCCCCAGCAACATTTGCATCCACAAAGTTTTGCGAGCGAACTGTTCACGGATACGATAGGAGTGAGGATAAATCTAACCCCGACTGATCTGACTCACTGCGTTCATAAACAGAGGACTGAGCTTATTATGTTTGGCAACAACTCTCGCAGGAAACAGGAAGTGTCGCGTCTGGTGGCCATACTAGCTTCAGCCAATGCCCCTTTTCCTCTCTGTGCCACTCCGGATGAAAACAAATATGTATATTAATATTATTATTATTGTGGTTGATGATTTAATTATTACACAATATAGGTACATTAGTTTTGTTCACTGTGTTGTGTTAGGTTTCATGAACAGGTTTATGTCTGTAACTGAAGCCATGTTTCAGTGGCTGGTTATTTGTCAGAGACGCCGTGCATGGCATAAACAAACAAAAAAGTCTTGTGAGGGTGGTAGCTGAGCCCCCCCTCAAAAAAAGAAAAAAAAAGGCTTCTCCACCCTTTTCTCTTGCATGCAAAAAATGTCCCCCAGTATTAGAGCGTGCATGCGGGTGACGATTTAAAGAGAAAAAGCAACAGACCCAGAGAGCTTTAGTGCTGCTCAAAGTGATAAGGCGGGTGGTGGAGAGCGCTATCTAACGCGCTGCCCCACAGTCTTCAGCAGGTTCAATTTGGGTTGAGACCCTGGTGGCTGCATATGCCGAAGTGCTTGATTCACATCATTTTCGTGCTCCTCAGACCGTTCAGTGAGCCACTGAGCTCTGTGTGGAAGCATCAAGATTCGTTATGTTTCTCCTCTCGTTTAGTAATATATTAATGTATTTCCTTTAATCTGTCGCTGGTAGGCACATGATTGAGCTTACTCCAAGGAGACCATATACAGACCTACAAATCTTTTTTAGATTGAGAGGCTGAAACTGGAAGATCCTAATGCCTGTCTCAGGATCAGATTAGTTACAAGATCATGGCACACACAGTGTATTTTACCCACTCATTAAACATAATCAATGGTTTGTCGATGAGATACAGCACCTCTTTTTCCCCAAAGGTTAATATTATGCAATTTTTTTTTCTCTCCATAAGTTTGCAGTTATAATGTGAAATCAAGGCACAGTCTTTTTCAAAACACTTTTTTAATCACAACTCTTCTGTATATTTGCGAGTAAAAATGGATGGAAACAAATCCCTTGCTTGTTTACGATGGAAATCTAGCATAAGTTTGATGTTTCTGTATCATATCAGTTATCATCCCGCGTTCCTGCCTCTGATTGCCTTACAGTCTCCTTCCCTCCACCATCTTTCTGTTTTTCTTTGTAGGATGAATGTGTTTCATTATCTCTGTTGTTTGAGCAGATTCAGAAACAAACAGAAAAACCTTCATGGGTTTTGTCTCATATGACACTGGTGCAGAGGAAAGAAAAGAGGACTGGCAGGAGCACAGATATTATAACGGGACTTTGTAGGTGCCGTGTGTTGCTCCTGTAAATTCTCTGACGTGTCACAACCTGTTTTCTGATTGAGGCATCAAGTTAGTGGAAATTCCTCTTTTTGCTGCTTACCATTGACAGCCTGTCACTGTAAAAACCCTGAGAGCAGTTGGGCACCGTGCCACTATGGGTATTCTGTAATCTTTACTATCGTTTGTTTTTCTGTGAGGTATTTTGTTGCTCTGTTTGTGTTGTGCAGCCTGTCTGCCTGAATGTGGGCTGTCATCATTTCTTCTTGCTCTCTATCTCATCCACAACACAGATGTTTAATCCTCCCTTCCCAACTCAGCAAGAAGGGGAAAGCCCTTAATCTGTAGAAGGAATACACATGTCCCTTGCCTTCTGGATGTTCCTGATTGGACTAAAGGAAAAGTAGTCTGGGTGTGGCTGGGGGTGATTGCCAGGGTTCAAGGATCACTGTTAGTTCATCTGTTTATCTTACCCGCAAACAGAAGTAGAACTAACTTTGAAGGGAGTTTGATTTCGACTTGGTCAGCTTATGTTTTGTCCTTTCTTTTTTTTTGCTCTGTATAGATTGAACTATTTAAGACTGCAAATGTGATCATCATTAGGTTTTAATCATGGTTAATTCACCATCTAATTATTTGCGTAGTGATACTTTATTCCATATCCTTTTATGACCTGTAGTTATATTTTATTGTTGGACGATCTCTAGCAGCAGTACTAATTATGATGGGAGCAAGGGAGGAATTGAGGTGATGTACTATAAAAAGCAACAAAGTCCATGTCTGGAGGAAGTCTGGGTGGATGGATGGGTCGACAAAACAGAGGACTTTGACATTGGAGACTGCTATTTGTTCCCTATTAGAAACAGACAGTCAACAGTCTTTCTTTTAACCATGATCGTTTCAACAACCTTAGCTGCGTGTTTATTATTATATTATATTATATTATATTATATTATATTATAGGCTGTTACCTAGCCGAGTAGGTTTTGTGCCTAAACCTAACCAAACTCTGACTGTTGAGTAAACTTAACTCTGTGTTTATCATTGTAACCATAGTGACGAAGTTCCGGTGTGCTATTTTAGGCGCCGCACGTTTACGATTGTAATCATGACGATGAAGTTGCGTTATGCCTGCTGCCTAAAGGGGCGCTGTTTCCCTGATGTCCCCGTGGGATAAACAACCTACCATATCTGGTCGTTCAGATTAGAGGCCTTATTGCATTTCACTGATTAGATAGAGTCCGCATTTAAAACCAATGTGCAAAAATAAGGCTTAAGAGTGTTCGTGAATTTATCCCGGATATGCTCTTTCTTTTACTCCTTGAGTGGGTTACTTTTCAGGAAATAAGAGGAGTTTCCCTCCACCTGACACCCAGTGTCAGTAGGGTGGCAGAGTAACCCGGGAGACCATCAGTAGGAGGCCAAAGGTTCAGACCCCTCTGGTAGTGAGCATAGGACCTGTTGAAGTGTGAGCAACTTGATGAATCCCTCCAGTCACAGACATTCCTTCGTCCGATATGCTGAGGGTCATTTAGTTAAAGTCAAAATATTCCCTGCCAGTTTTTGGACCATTGAGATCATATATGGGCGCTAAAAGTTGTTTGTGTTTGCAAGAGCAGATCAGCCTGTTGTGTGAAATACAATAAATATGCCCTCAATGCCATTCCTTAAAAAGACAGTGTTGGAAATGGTAGAATTATTAAGAAGTGAAAAAGGTGAACATCTTTGGAGCTTCAAAGGGGGAAGAGTCAAGGACACCTTGGACACCTTGTTAAGTTTGAGATTTATAGACATATCTTTAATTTACAGTGTTCGTGGCTAAACAATGATGGAGCCCTGAAGAAGACATGTCATACGGCAATGCCCAAACAAGTTGTTACCTAATTGCTGATTACTTATTATTGATTATTGATTAGTAGAGATATCTCTTTATCTAACATGAGCTGCTTCTAAGAGTTCTGTCAGCTAGTGTAAAATGACAAATGATCGGTTTGTAGAATGACTGCTAATAATGTGAACGTTGACGGATTCTCTTGACTTGTTAGAGTGAATTACTTTGTTTTTTATAATTGCATCTGAATTATCGATCAGCCTTTTACTTATTTATTCATTTTTCCAAGTCTAGACACACATGTATGTACACAAACAGAATAAAACAGGAAAAATTTCAACCTGCATTTTGGGCTTCTCAGGTGCATGTTCAGCTGTCTATGTACTACGGTGTCACCAGACAACACGGAGGACCTTGTGCCGTAGGCCGATCAATGATTTACCTGACCAGGGTTACTGTACATGTGGAGGCAAACATTCATCCCCCAAAACTGCTGGTCAGACTAACACCTTGTGTAATCTTATGATCCTTTCCCACTGATTTGAGAAAAAAACTTTGTAATGGCCTCATTTTGCCTCGGTCAAAACACCATTAATGAGATTCAGTATGGGTCTAGCCTTGATACTCCTAGGTGACCCACTTCTTGCTGTATGTTTGCTGAGCTACTGCTGCGCACTCAAATCAAGCTCTGTCCAGTAAATTGAAATACATTGCTTTTGATAGATGAAAAAAGCGTCTGTTTGGCTCTTCAGTTCAGTGACCAGATAGTAAACTGTCACAATTGTCAACAGTGCTGTCAGTTGTCGCAGTCTATGTTATATAATGATATATGAGATATAATCCTTTTAAAACTTCTTAATGAATTTTCAAATGGACATTCAAGGAGTTTTAAAGGGGTCCTTCCTCTTAACTGGATCTCAGGGGAAGTATATATTCATATTTTTGCCAATAGTTTAGTTTAAATAAGTCTGGAAAATACGGGTCTTGCTTCTGGTATTAGGAAAACTTTTATTCCTCATCATAAGCAGTTTATATATTAAACTAAATGGCCTTGCCCTGGCCATACACCCAGTACTGTACACCAAGCGAACATCTTGTTTAAAATATAACTGGTTGTGACAGACGTCTAGGCTACATTTTAGTTTTTCCAAAATCAACACTGGGAAGCACTTACGATGTTGTGGTTTGCTGTGGAAGCACTTTTTATTTTTCCCAGCATTTAATATATTGTACTTCACCAGTGAATGTAAAATAGTGCCCACTTGATCCTACAGCTAAATGGCAATGAAAGAAATAACACATTAAATAGAAAAACTAAAGTCCAGAACTAAAATAACAGCAAAGTTCCTTTGTAAAAGAGAGAATCTCAAGAGGACACAGACCATGGATGCAGGAGCAGTGTTAGCGTGCAGCAGAGTAGTGGAAGTCTGTGATGGGAAAATATTCCATTTGTCTGGATGGCTGGAGTTATGCTGGCCCAGCATGCATTGATATCAACACAGGCCGAGGTAGCATGGGCATAGAGTGTGTTTAAGGTGTAGACCGACTAAGGCGGCAGCTGGGAGACAGGCTGGTTGGGGACTGTCTTTATCAGTGACGTGTCCTTGCATTGACAGATGGGTTAAGCTGCAGGGATGATACTGTGGTAGATCTTTGAATTGACCCTTTTTCTTTCTGTATCTATTTATTTATCTCTCAGTCTCTCTCAACTTTTTCAGGGCAGTTTCACCAACTGATGCAATAACTATCAAAAGAATTTCCGTCCCTGCATTCTCTGAGGTGAAAGTAAAGACCCCTGGTCTTTGCTACTTGGATTTATTCATCTGTATGGGCATACTGACCCACCCCTCAGCCACCATTTTGCCATTCATTAAAATAGAGCCCCCTGTTTGCAGCTTGTCTATTTACAGCACAGCTAGCGCTAAGGCCAAAGTACTATTTTTAAAGGCGCTTTAGTTTGTGATGATAATGCATTGCCATGAGTCTCAGTGTGCCATTTTTGTCTTGCCAAAACAATTTTTGAAATAGACACATCATGGAAAAGGGAATGTGCCAGCCATATTATATTTATTGTTTATTTACTGACATAAGTTGGCCAAGATTCAAATGTGGGGATAACACCAATGGCTTTTAAAGCTTGTGCCCCTTTTAAGTTGTGGTTAGGGTTAGGGTTACCCCTGCTATATTGCACTGTGAGCAATATAGCAGAGGTCACATCACTGTCTAGTTGAGGTCAGAGCTGTTTTTTTCTCCTTATGATATACGATTTTCTGCCATTAAATAATGAAAAAGAAAAACAACTTCCAGACAGTGAGATACACCATTAAAGACACTGTGAGGCTTTTAAATGATTCTGTCAGAGCTTGATCTTTGGAGCTCAGCTTCATTTGAATCACTTAACACGCAAAATGGAAATGTACTTTCACCTTTTTAAAATGACTGCCACAGATCTATGTTGTTCCAGAGCATTGTTGTGGCTGAAAAATGAGTTAATTTCAAACTCATTCTGCCATTGCAAGGTTTTTCATTTTAAAAGTGATGAATTAAGTCATTAGTAATTACTATTACTGCCCAAAACAGATAGACAATTTATGGATTATTTTATCCGCAATAACATGATTAATTACAATTTTAAATTGAATAACTGTAGGTAGGACCTGGGGTGTTGACTGTGTCTGTTGGTTGATTGATTGATCAGTATGTTGGTCTACCACTTTGGCCCAGACTAAAATAAGTTATAACCAGAAATTCGGTTTATGATAAAGTATCTGCAAAAACTAATGACACATCAGACAGCCATACCTGTGCTCTGTATTTATTGCTAATGAGCAAGTGTTAAACTCGCTAAACAAGAGTGGTAAATACTGTACCTTTTATAGATTCAAGCAAGTTAACATTTTCATTGTTGGCATGGTTGCATGCTGAAATTCCCATTTGGCTCAAAGCACCCCTGAGCCTAAGTACAGCCTCACTGAGCCTCTAGTGTGACTATAGACTTTTATCTTGCTCAGTGGCTGTCGGAACAAATGCACAAATTTTTGCAATAGCGCTCTTTTAAAGTGTGGTGGGTTTCTGTCAGTATTTTTTGACATTTTACAAGCTGAATGTTTAATCTATAAATTGAAAGTGAATTATTGCTTAATTCATTGATGATGATTGTCACATACCTACGACTATACATACACATACCTACATACATATACCTACTGCTTCTGCCTTCTTTGCCTTTGTTCTCTCTCTCTCTCTCTCTCTCTCTCTTTCTCTTTCTGCTCAGCCCAGGCATTACACTCTAAATCCTCCATTGCTCACAGTTTTACAGTAGTGAATATTATTTATCAGGCTCCTAGTCCACAGTAAAGTAATGGTGAGTTTTGGGCCCACAGGACCACAGGAAGCATTTCATCAACCACACATACCTTATTTCTGTCAGACATGCTGGACAGGTTCACTGATTGCTGGCAACAAATCAACCACTTGACATTTACTGCGACAGTTAAGTACAGACAATCTACCATGCCCGCCCTCTTTGTTTTCTTAACTAATTTTATGTGATCAGGACAAGAGAGCAAGTGCATGTGAGAGACAGTTGTATTGCGGAGGACTTTTAAGTGGGACACTGGATGCTGGTGAATCGGGCTGCAAAGCCTTTCCTTATCGCTATGTTTTAATCGATTTAGGACATAATATGAAAATCTAACAATTTATGCCATCCACCGGCACAATTATGCAGTGACCAACACTTTGTAATGACGAGATTGAGGCTGCTCTGTGAGTGGCTCAAATGACAGTAAATACTATAAATCTTCAGCTGCTTTCAAGTGGTGCTAGACCACTGCAACAGGAGAAACCACACATCACCTCGGTCAAAGCTCCTCCATCTAAATCAGTCACTGGCTGTAAACTCAGACTCCACCTTGAATAGTGGCCTCAGTTTCACCGAAACGTACGATGATGATTACAACACATCAGCGTTGCAGCAGCTCGCCTTCTTTTTCTCTTCCTATCATTTGTGGTTTGTCTTATGAGAGGACTATCCAGGTTTGGACTGCAACCTTGCGCTACCTTGCATCGTGAAACCCTGGCACATTTTAGGCATCCAACAACTAGAGTTGCAGTGGTTTCCTCAATAGCCCAGAACCGGTCTTCATTCACTCCAAGCTACGATGGAAAAATTTAGAATGACGGCTATTCCCTTAATCATTTAGAATGAACCTACATGTTTTGTTTGATGTAATATTATTTGACTGGAAATGTCTTACTTTCTCATCCCTGAGCAGCCATTTAGCAGCAGCTTGATGTGCATAAACCAGGCTATTTTGACAGCTGGCAATTGAATCCACTCTCTAGACAAATTGCCTTGCAGAAATAGCTTCCACAGTGTTAACAAGGGTATGGTGTTGCTTGAACTTGAATTCTCAGAAGGCATTTTGCAGTTGTACCCTGCATGCCAGTATGTGCTGCAAAAGTGCACCACACTAGCAAGATTCTAATTCTGCACAAGCAGCATGTCTGCTTACAGTGGGACCTCAGCTAACTTCTTTCAGCAGCTTCCTGAACTTAAAGGCTTAGGTCTGAGCTCATCTTATCTAACTGTCATCATTTTCCTAGTGGACAGTTGTCACAGAAAGCAACGACTGGAACCACTATGTCAGGAAATTGGAACACTTTCACATGTAAAGGTGAATTCTGCATGGATTCGATCTTTCTAATGCCCGCAACACATTCACTGGAAGCTCTTTTCAATTTGGGCTCCTTCATTCGGCATATTGAACAGTAAAAGACAATGGAATCCTGCCTTTCTTACCGATTGGTGGGATGTGTTTGCTAAGAATTTGGTCATGGGCAATTTAGAGCTCCTCCATATCAGATTTTTCATGTCCTTTTGCTCAGGCTTGGAAGCCAGCCAGCAGTATTATGTAACAACTTTCAAAGCTGTATTCAAGCAGGCTGTAGCAGTTCAGTTTTGGAAGTCTGGTGCAGGCCTGTCAAGCATTCCTTCTAATGCACCAGGCAAAGCCATGATTATGCTGCTTCGAGTCATGGGTGGCCCTTTTAAGCATAAAAGGGTGCATGCAACACAACTAAACATGCAGTCAGATTATTCCTTTATCCATCCATCACATGCCATGAATAATTTTTTCCAAATGTACAATGACTACAAGGCTTGGGGCTGAAAGTAGGTACTGTGTGCATGTCAGGGATTGGCAGTTAAGGGTTTGCCTTGTAATGAGTACTTAGCTTGTTTAATAGACAAATTATTTGCAGAGGGTCTCCAATCTGAGGGTACTGCTTACTTCTGTCCGGATGTAAAGTGACATTTTATTGGACAGCAGGGTGTGTAGTTAAGTTGAGGTTTTTTACTAAAGTTGATGAACGTAATGGAGGTTGAATTAACTGACCCTGACAAATGCACTCTGACAAAATGAAATGAAAATATAGATAAATAGGACTTAATTATATTGTCCTTTTGAAGTTAGACAAACCCCTTGCCTGGCGGCCATTCACATCTTGTCCAATCACACACACATAACTCCTTCTGCTTTTTTTTTTTTTTTCCAATTAAAGCAGAGTCCTGTGTAGAGCCTAGAGCTGTTTATGTGACTACTGAGATTAAGCTTTTACCTGCAAGACGGGTGGTAGTCAGCTGGTCCCTGTGTCACTAAGAGAATTTCTTTTACTTTTTTAGGAAACTATCTGCTTTAATTAATTAGCTCTTATTTATAGTTATTTATTATTTTTATACACTGCACTATCTCAGATTTGTATAAAGTATCTTAATATTCATGCAATGACCACACTAGCTTGTTAGTTCTAATTATTTAAAATGTAATTATTTTTGGCTAATTTTTGTCAAATTCAATGTATGGGTCTCATCACTTTTAACACTTGAATTATTTTAGCTATTCTTTGAAAGTTAAGAGAACTAGTAACTAAGCCATGCATTTCTCATTTGAGGCATGCAGTTTTCATTTCCTCTCTAATGTGGCTTGAAAAACAATGTTGAATTGCGGTCAGCTGCCTGAAGCGCTACCATGGTAAATTAAACAATGTTGGGGTACTTAATTTGCTATTGATCACATACATACCGAAGGGAGGCTTTAAAATGATATATTACCATAGCATGAATTATTGCATTAGAATCACAGTTAGCTGTGCATGTTCTTATCAGTATACATCACTTTGTCACAGTAATGACAAAGAATCAGTAATACACAAGACAGTAAATTTTCTTACGGTGTAGATCATGTGAATTCAGCTCTGTCTGAGAGGTGGATCACGGGACTTTTATGGGAATTTGCAGTACTCAAGCCTGATAATAACAAACAAATTTACATGGATAGTGATGTAGTATATGGCACTAAAGGAGGGCAAGAAATTATTTTTTGAAAATCATGGTGATGAACTCTTTTAGCGGAACGGTAGATGCTTTTTTTTTTTTTTTTTAGACGGTGAAGTGTGGCAGAAGATGTGACTATAATGAAAGTTGCTAGAGGAACTGCTACCTCATCCATCAACCCTCTGTTACGCCATAAGGGTAAAAACAAGGATAGATAAGATAATAATAATAATAATAATAATAATAATAATAATAATAATAATAACAATAATAATAATAATAACAATAATATAACAGGGATGTCTGGTGCAAAATGGGGCTTAGATCTGCATGAAATCAAATCCACCACTGAATAAATCTTCTTTCCACCCCACTGAAAACCGTTCTACCTTGTTACCACTGCCAAGGAAGTTGTATGTTCATCCCTGTCTTTTTGTTTGTTTGTCAGTCAGAACGATTACACAATGAACTCATTTGCACAGAACTCATTTACTATGAATTTAGATTTTTTTCTCTTGAGTCTGTTGTATGTTGTTTAAAATGGCCTTGGCGAAGGTATGTGCTCTACTGAGCACTATATTCCTGTTACCTCTGTAGCTGTCTTGGAGAGGAGGAAAAGGAGGAGGAGCTCGACTAGCTCTACTGTAAATGGGCCATAATCCAGCTGGCCCAGAATCTCTCCCCATATCTGTCTCTGCCACTTTCTCCTTGATGCTTTCTTTCACTCTCCCTGCTCTCTCACTCGTTTTTCATATACACATCATCCTCTGGTTTTTCTCATTCTCAAGTACGCTCTAACTCGTTCTTTTACTTTTTCTCCCCTCGTGTCATTTCAGTTTGTTTGATGTTCTCTGAAACTACTATACCACTTTTTTTTAATCAGACTTTGCTTTGTCTGTTCTCTCAATAGCCGAATGTTGCCAAAACTCGTCTATGTAAGGCTCAGTTTTGTTTGTGCACATTGCTTTTCATGTTGTTTGAGAGCCCGCTCTAACTTTGTTGTTCCTCTAAAGCTACAACCAGGGCTGCTCCTTCTGAAATTCTTGACAAGCCTACTATTTGCAAAATGTAGGTCACCTATTTCTCCTCATGCATTTCACAGTAGAAATATTGTATACATACTCTTGTAATCAATCCCAAACAGATTTAAGGAAAAAAAGAAAAAAAAAGTTGAGAAAGCATCAGGAGAAGTATAAAAAGTATTGATTGTTGACATATGAACATGTTGAATGTAGAGTAAATAATTGACTACTACTGCAGACATACAGAAAAGGTTTGTCTTCCCTTGTACTGCAACAAACGATTGTTTTTACTTTTGTTTTAATCACTTGTTTTTTGGGGGTTAATCTATTTATCCATTGGTCTATAAAATATGAGATAATATTGCAGAATATCCAATGAAAAAATTCCTAAAGCCAAGAGTGACAAAGTGGAATTGCCGAATTGCCAAAATTATTCATTTGCCATTGATATGAAACAAAAAGGCAGCAGATACTCACATTTAGGAAGTTGGCACCAGCTTTGATTGACATTTTTGCTTGATAAGAGATTAACATAAACGATTATTTAACCATCAAAACTGTTCACTTTACACATTAATGGTACTTCATGTTACGACTCTACATCCTCAGCTGTCTCAACGTGGTAAAAATTTGTTTGTAAACTCTGTGTGTCACCTTTGTTGCATGAGATGCAGCTCCAAGTGCTTTACATAACCTAGGAAACATGAGTATTAATCGGACTCCATCAGGTTTTCTCTCGTCTTTGCAGTTTGGTGTCTCGATCGATCAGCGTCTCGCCTGCTCGGCTGCTGCTGCGAGCTCACCTCTGCCTTGACAGCCTGAGGCCTGGTTCTAATGTTTGCCATTCCCTTTCTCCACGTTTCCCTCCTTATGGGTTTATCATTCTTTTCATGCATTAATTACAGCTGACACTCTCTCCTCTCTCTTCCTGTGCTCTCTTACCGCTGTTTCATCGGCCTTTCCTCTCACTCCTCCTCCCTCTTGCACTGAAACGGCACATGACTCGGAATTCATTAGCCTCTGGTCAGCTCTGCTCTGATTGATTTTAGCCAGTGATATCTTACTACTCATTAAACGTGTTTCTTTCATTTCTGAAAATCAAAAAACAGGTTATCAGTGGAAGCCATCTACTTTGTAGGCTTGTAGTGAATTTTACAGTTGATTTGATAAGATTAAGGTTGGTCTTTGAGGTCCCAGGTACCTTAATAAATGTATATTTACATCTTGTTGTCATGTTCTACATAAGCCAAGCTTAACTGCAGTTATTTATAGGCAGCAGTCATGTATCAGATCTCTGAGCAAGACACTACATCCCTGTCTGCTTACTTATTCCCTTCCCGAGTCCCTCCCCGAACCTTCACACAGTTAAATAAATTCCCAAAATACGGTACAAAACCTGATCTGAGTGACTCGGTCACAAGCCGGTGGGCAGGAGTTAACATTAACAGGAAAGATTGCCGTGCTTACAGACTTGCGGATGTCTGCAGGCTGATGCTGGTGTAAAAATAACACTGTGAGTGAGACAGCTCCACTGCGCTTAGTCATGCTGTTCTGTCAGTGCAGTTGCTTGAACGCCGACCTCCAGGGTCAGGTTTTTCACTGTTATTCTAAAACCTGATGCGTTTTGAGCTGATATGAACATCGAACCACTCATGATAGGAGATTGAAAATGTAGATTATTGATCAGTATTGCTTCACTCTGAGGAAGAATCTGGCGCTACTAGCGGCAGCCAGTAGCTGAGAGTCATGTGTTTAGATAATGAATGTCGACCTGTAAGGGCCCACTGATTGGCCTTAATATAGTATAAGTTAGTATAAAGTCCAGACTTGGGAGGAACTACTGGTGCCAGGAATATTTTTTTCCTTAATGTGAATTCTAATTGCAAAATTCCTTATTACTGCTCAGTGTTCATCTAAATAATCATCGGAAGATATGAAGAGTTTCTTTCATAATGTAACAATACTTTAGGTTAGGATTATCTGTTTTTTCATACTTAAATTCCTTTCCAACATTTCCACTGGGTATACAGTACATAACGGTAGTTGTGCCTACAGTGCAGAGCCTCAAGTGTCCAATACCAATTACCTAGATTGTTCTTGCTGGGATTAAATGCCTTTGACCTACATTATGTGGTAGCTCTGTGAATAAAGTTAAGCACTATTAACTGCAAAGTGACCAGACTGCCAATCCATTCTACCACCAAACGAGTCTGTTTGCCAAGTTCACCATTGTAAAAAAGAAAGAAAAGAAAAAGAAAGAATAAGCATTTCATTTTCAACTTTATTACTGAATGTGTTCAGATGCACTCAGTGGCAAACATGGAATAAAAATAACAGAACAGATGCACTCTGTGGGCAAGAATATATCAGGTTGAGAATTAATGAGAGCTAATCTGTTGTATTGTTCAATTTAATTCATACGCAGCCCACGTAGACTCAACAGTCAATGAACTGACATTATTCCATTCATTCATAGTACCTGTACCATTTTATCTTGGCGACAAGCAAACAGGTGACTTTCAAATTTGTTATGACGGTGTTTTTGCTCCACGGCAGTTGCACAGCAAACAGCCTACCCTTATTTATATTTTACAATCTATGGTGTTGAATCCAAATTGATTCCACACATTTCCTGTCAGATGTTTTATATAATTATTGTTTTATCTGGAATTAGCTCCATGTTTCGCTTTAGCGTTTGAATTGACTTAAACGAAGCTGATAGTTTAGCAGGTTTAATCAAGGCAGGATCCAGAACACACGAGAGGAAGGTAAATCTGGTCTGTTATACATCATTAAATCTGAAGTGCAGTATGTTGTTTCTGTATCTTGTAACTGACTAATTTGTAATTTGTAATTTGGAAAACTAACAGCTTTTGATGTTCTCGGTTATTGCTGGAACGGGGCTCAGAGGCTGTGTCTGTGTTTAAGTAATCAGCCTGGCTTTGATTTCCTTTTTGAGTAAGAACGTTATTTGGCAGGTGACTGTGCCAAGTAATGCAAAAAGAGAGAGTCTCTTAATTATCTGTGGTGGGCCAGATACGAGAGGAAGTAGTTGGCAGCTGCAATCGTGGAAACATTTGAATGCTGTGAGAATTAACAGACACTTATCTGACATTGACAATAATGATATTGAGTAACCTCTACATGTGGCGTGAAACAGTCAAATGCCAGTATATATTGATGTTTTCAAATTTCCTTATGAAAAATTTACTGTCAGTAACGGACTTCTTTGCGTCATAGCTCTGAGTAAAGGTAACCATATGATAATGTTGCTATATAGTCATGAAATAATAGATTGTAATGCAAGTTACATCACAGCGTGAGCTCTGCTAAACATATAAAATAGTTACTGTGAAAGCGTAGATTCAACGTCAATGGGAAAACTGGTTGGAGCGTAGAGATGACTGATTATTGAAAGACATGGCGTCATACTTAGTCACGTACCATTGCTTCTTTTTCTGTAGCTTAAACTCGCTGTGCCAAATTAACGTCTTTTGAGCTCTGGGCTGTTGCAGCTGTGATGAACTAAAGATTAACAGCATGAAAAGGGAATTTTTAATGAGGTGAAAAGCTGGGAATCACTCATTTTTATTCCTCTTCTTTCTCATTGTTGTTTCTAGTGAACCGCCTCATGTTTATATTTACACTGCCCTGACTCAGACTGATGAAGCTCTGTTACAGCGGATATTAAAATGTCGAAAATAATACACACAAGTGTTAAACAAGAAATTTGCATTCTTTCAGTTGCCTGATCTTAACAACCCCATATCATTACACATAACTCTGTGCCAGTAAGTCCTAGCACCACTGAGTTTTTGTCAGGAGATAAGCCTGATTTGCAGTATTCATTTGTAAATGGAAGCAAACATTTAAAGCTATTCCTAAATCTTAGGTATGGCTCGGTTCGTTTAATTTCTCTGGCGTGTTTCCACATTCTCAGTCAAATTATCTGGACGTACTTTTCTGAAAGTGGTAGACAAACCTTGTCCCAGATGTTTCTCAGTTTTCAGGTCACTGTAAAGGATCTTGTTTGGTCCTTTATAAGGCTTCAGCATATGGGTTACATTAGTTGTATGTCCTTTAAACTGCTGTGTGCCTGCTTTGTGATCTATTTTAATGGTATTATCACCCCTGAAAACGCTGCAAAAGCAATCTGACACAACACCCAGCAGCGCTCACTGAGGACATCTGTCATCAGAAAATAAAGTACAGTTTAAAAAAAGAAAAAGGATCTTGTGCTCATCCCACCTGTCCTCCATTAACGTGTGCAGTCAAATTGGAAAAAAGAAATCAAAAAACAATAATGTAGATCTTGACAATGATCCAAACAATTCTCAGATACGGTAGAATGTGGTAGTGGAGCTGCGGGTGTGGGAGGTCTGTCTTTAAAAGATCTTTGCTTGGCTGTTGATAGACTAAAGAATCGGTTCACTTAGACGAACAGTGATCTCAGTTAGCTGGAGCACCTGTGGAGATCAGCATGGAAAGCTATGAGGTGTGTGTGTGTGTGTGTGTGTGTGTGTGTGTGTGTGTGTGTGTGTGTGTGTGTGTGTGTGTGTGTGTGTGTGTGTGCGTGTGTGCGTGTGTGTGTGCACTGTACACACCTCTGAGGCACTCCTTGGTGGAGACTGCTTTGTTGTGGTTGGTCCATTAATGTTGACCCACAGTGGAAAATGCTACTTTTGCCACTAATGGTTTTGTTTACCTCCATTCAATCAGTGTTTCAGATGCTGTAATTTATTTCATTTTTTTTCATTTGAAGGGCCGGCAGGAGGAAATTTGTGATTTGTGAGATTCAATGTTGATCACATGTAGCTAATATTTCCTTTTTATCCCATTTTATTTTTCAAGAGGCCAGTCCATACTCTTATGTTTCCGAACAAAATTGAAACCATATGGCTTCATTTATCTTTACTTTTTCCTCTCGCATAATGACTCAAAAAGGCCCTTGTCATTAGCTTTTTCAGAAAGCACCAACCTTTGGAAATCTAATATCAAACCATGTGTCATGTTAATTCTGTTCCAGCAAACATGGACTATTTTGAGCGCTGTTGACAGAGGCAGAGGTAATTTCCCCCCTACATGCTGTGAACTTGTTGGTGCTATCTGTGGTTGTTTAGATTACAACGATAGGTGCGGGGCCAAATGAATCACCTCCCCAGAGCTCTTATCAAGCTCTTTAATCCCTCCCTGTTCTTCTCTATTCAATCAATAAGTTCACCTGAGTGAAAGCTAACATCTGGGCAATCTCTCCCTCCCTCACCGTGGGCCAAAGGGCAGCCACAGTGCCGCTCTTTGGCCCTGGTCTTCTTGTAGGCAACTGATATGTTGGGGATGGGGTTGGCGGCAACTTGCCATCAAGGCCTTGTCTTTATCTTTCATGATCTAGATATAAAAGCCAAATTCAACTAAAAAAACAAAAACAAAACAAAACTCCTATCATGGGCCAGTACAATGGCCTCTTTTGAGATCTCCCTTTTGATTTCCTATTCTTCTCTTCTTGCTCTTCTCCGTTTCCCTTATCATCACTCACTTGCTGTATTCGAATCGGGTCATGACAGTGGCTGCTGTTTATGAAATCTTAGTTGTGAAATCTGGGAAAAAATGTGTGCAATCTAGTGCTTTTCTCCCTCATTTTTTTTTATCCAATCTTATCTTAGTAAGTGTGTTTTTTTTTTTTTTTTCTGTCTCTGTACCTCTTCCTCTCATCTCCTCTCTGCCTCACTTTTTTTCCTTTCATTGAATCACACTACTCAGATCACACTACACAACTTTTAACATGTATAACTTCAGCTCTGGGAGGAATGGATAAAAGGCTTTATGAAGGGATATTTAGCGCACTTCTTTGGGTTAATGATTCGCCTCGCTCATCGAGTGTGTGTGTGTGTGCGTGTTGTGTTTGTGTGAGCTTGTGTGTGTGTGTGTGTGTGTGTGTGTGTGTGTGTGTGTGTGTGTGTGTGTTTGTGTGTGTGTGTGAGAGAGAGAGGGCAACCTTATGTTCATTAAAACAAGGATAGCCAAATAAAAGTAGTGTTGTGCCCTTATGGACTCAGGGTAAAAGTCTGCTTAGCCTCTTTGATATCACCCACAGAAGAGTAAAGTCGTACCATCCGGGGCTGCAGGCAGCTGGAATCAATCTTAAGAACACATAAAAATGTAATTATTTTGCTAAAAATATTATGAAATAGATTTTTTTTATCAATTAGGGCATTGTATTTTTGTCTTTGACTACGTTAGCTTGTGTTTTTTAAATGATTACAGTCTCTGAAACCTTTTCTTTGATTTGTTTTTTTTCTTTTTGGTTTTGCAGTCATATGTTATTAATTAAAGCAGTGCAAGACTATGGGTTTTCACTGAGTTTAATTCAAGCCTAGAAAATCTCACTGGGCCCTTACTTCATCTTCTTCATAGGCACAGCTGTTCAAAACAAACATTGCTTCAGTTTTCTAATAACTAATAAATATTTAACTGAGCTTGGATGTAATGCACCAGATTGCACTGTTTGCTGTATGCCTTGGGCTGGGGTGGAATCAGATCAAATACACATGCATGCATTAATTCACATGCCTTTTAGTCCAGGACTATTATATAATTTTAGGGGAAAAGCATCCACAGATTTATGCGTTTGGGCTTTTTGATTTTTTTTTAAATTATCATTATTATTACTATTTTAGGCCTGATCTAATTCTTTTTCAACCACTGTTTCATTCTGACATGCAGCTTTCCCGACAGGCTGCATGAGCTGTGTGATACTGTTTCGTTTTGTTTTCTGTTACAGTTTAACCGAGCCACTCTGGCCTACATTACGATCAGCTATAAAAAAAAGAAAAAAAAGAAAAGAGAAAAAAAAAGTCTATTAGAGACAAGATAAAGGTTAAAAAAAAAAAAAAATCAGGATTAGTCATAAAGACACAGGTTGACTGAGGAAGGTAAACTTGTTTCAGTTGTAGGACTTTGATTTGTTTTTACAATATTGACACGTTGTTGCCTCTTTGTTTGTATCATCAAAAAGCAAACAAGTTTTTATATGTATATGTATATATGTATATATATTTATTTTTTTTATTTATTTATTTTACTCCTGGCAAAATTTTTTATTCAAAATGCTTTATATAATCAATATTACATAATAAAAATCTCTAAAATTCCTGGGTATGATCCTGGGTTTTCTATCAGCTATCATTTTTGATTTCTGAATGAAATGAAATATTACCAATGCCTTACCAACTACACTGTATAATTGCATGTAAATAAAGTAACACATGATCCTTATGCAATTTGAGTTGTTGTCTGGTCAAATATGACAACAAAAACAATTACACTAGACAGGTTAGGGACTACAAAACTAACCACCACCTCTGTCGCGCCACCTCAGGGGAAACACTGCCTCAGCAGGCAGCTTGAGAGATTAGTAGTGTTCCTCTAAAACTTCAGCGCAGACTTTAAAAGCTGTTTTTCTCTGGGACACCAAAGTGCTGCCAAAGTTGGGATTTTAGAGTTCCATGACATGTTCCCATCAATCTCATGTCCGACATGCTTTTGGCAAAATGAATGAGTGATGTCCAGAAAAAATAATACAGAGTTAGTGCGTCGCATTTCAGGAAGATCTCATGCTCACACTTAATTTAAATTTCTTAAATTAAGTGCGTCGTGATGCCTTTTGCTGAAGCCTGAACTACCACACAGTTGTATAATATGCCATCACTGGATATAGCTTGTGTTTTCACTGAGAAGAGGTTTCCACCTGGCCACTCTGCCGTAAAGCCCCGATCAGTGGAGCGCTGCAGTGATTGTTGTCCTTCTGGAAGCTTCGCCCATCTCCACACAGGATGTCTGGAGCTCAGGCAAACTGACCAACGGGTTCTTGGTCACCTTACAGAGGCTCTTCTCCCCCGATTGTTCAGTTGACCTGGGCAACAATCTCTAGGAAAATTCCTAATTGTTCCAAACGTCATTGTTTGAAGAATTATAGAGGCCATTTTACTCTTTGGAACCTTCAATGCAACAGAATTTTTTTGTAGCCTCCCCCAGATCTTTGGCTCGACACCCGTCTCCGAGCTCTGCAGGCAGTTCCTTCAATCTCATGACATGCATTTTGAGCTTATATAAACAGGTGTGCCTTTCCAAATCATGTCCAATCAATTGAATTTACCACAGTAGACTCTAGTCAATGTGTAGAAACATCTCACTACTGATCAAGAGAAATGGGAGGCACCTGAGCTAAATTTCACTTGTCTTAATAAAGGGTCTCAATGCTTATGCCCAGGTGATATTTCAGTTTTTCCTATTCAATTAATTTGTAAAAAAAATCTAAATATCTTTTCACTTTGTCATTTTGGAGTAATGAGTGTATACTCTTGAGGGGAAAAATGAATTTAAATGATATTAGCATAAGATTACAACATAACACAATGTCACAAAGTGAGGGGGTCTGAATACTTTCTGAATGTACTTTAAATACAGTAAGTAAGCACTTGAGAGTTAGCTGCAAAACAGAAATGCATATCCTGGTTAGCATCTGATGACAAATTAGGAAGGAAGTACTGTAGGAAGGAAGTAATTTTTCCAATCTACAGTTGCACATGAATGCATCATTTAAGGAGACTTCTCAATCAGTCTGCACTTTTAACTGCATTTCACACTGCAGACTTTTCAAAAATGGAAAATTCATAAAAGGTACTGCATTCTCTGGCTGAAACTTGTACTGTGTAGTGCTGTTCTCTGTAAAAAAGCCAAAACAAAAATGAAACCGCTCTACTTATCAACCCTTTGTGATTGAATAGCTGGTTTCCAGCTGCCATTGATAAGGGATAAATGTTAGTGTTGGAGAAAAACTTGTCCTAATAAGCTGTCCTTAAATTGTTTCGATTTTAGAGATTCTGATTTTAATTTTCTCTTTTTTTGCATGTTGATTTTTGTTATTGTTTCTTTCCAAAGTATTACTAAAGGTACTAAGGTACTAAGTAGTACTAAAGGATACAAAACATGTTAAAGTCAGGAAGCTGACAGGAAACCAGTTTGGCAAAGCGATTACATTACACAGTAGCATTGTGTAAAGCTCAGACACACTGGTCCTCTACATTACATGTGCACTGATGCATGTGCTACTGGCAACATACAGAAATTATAATTTAAAAGCTTCTTTTACATTTGGAATCTGTTCCATTTAGAACTATTTCTTGATACCCAGGCCTATACAACAGCCTGAGCGATCACACTTAAGAGCCTGTCTCCTTAGTTCTCATTGCTCCCCAACTGTATTTCAGCAGCATTCATTTTGCCGCTTCAACTTCATTAATCTCTTTGCAGACAGAGATGGTGGGCGTATGCAAATTTAACCCTTCATTACTCAGCCTGAGCCCTCAGCACCTCTGTTACTGTTGTTGCTGCAGTGGATATTTTCTCTGCATTCTCGTCTGCCTCTCTGCACTTGTGACCTGTTTTCCACCGTCACTCAGCCTGTCGGCAGTTGAGACCACAACACTGACTACAGCAGGGTTAGGCTCTACTGACTTATCATCTCCAACACCACACTTTCTGGTCGCAACCCGACTCGCTGCAAAGTTGCTTAGTCAGTGTTGAAATGAAAATGATAGTTGATCACAAAAAGGCTGTAGGCTACAGGCCTGCCCACACACTGACCCCAATTGAAATCCCAGGGATGTAACATCATTAAAGTACATAATCTTAGTAGACATACAGCACAGAAAAAAAGGAAAATCAATTCAAAAGAGCCATGCTTTGGTTGAGGTTAGAATCAATTCCATTCACAGGTTGCTAGCGGGCAGTAATATAAAGCCAGTTCAATGTTTGAAGTCAATAGCATCCGGTCACTCGATGGTAGCAGCCAGTAATGTTAGCGAGTACTGATCTCTTTCTCCATTTCCTAGGGCACAAACACTTATTTTCATGAGCTGTGTCAGGGCCAGACCTCGAGGTGATAGGAGGTGCACATATCGAATTTCAGCTTCCACTGTATTTTGTGTACAGTGGGCTGACATTCAACACTTGGTTAACCCGAGCACTCATTCTCTGCTGTATTGTATGTTTAAGCCCTTTATGTGTTTGAGTCCAGTAAATTTGGGCCAAACAGTGGAATGAATGGTCAATTTTTTTCCCTCTCACAATGCCACAGTACAGCACAGCAGGCCACTTCTCTCCACTCCCCTTTTCTTTATTTAACTCAGATGGCAGATATACAAGTATTTTTAAATTACTGTCTTTTTCACTGATATAGAGTATTTACTTGTTTTGAGGGATGGAATGCATTTGAAATCTAAGTAATGCACTTCAGTGCAATAAAGAATTGTTTGGGCTTTGTTACTTTTTTTGCACTACTAAGACTAAGACTACAAACATTATCCCAAACCTAGACTAACTTAGGGGTATATAGGGGGTACGTAATGGGTGTCTCCAACAGTAGGATGTTTATGTCATTATGATTTACACATTTATGGTCTAGGTAAATATTTACGTTGCTGTGTTAAGATTTCTGTTATGTAACTGATTTTGGCACACAAGTACTTGCTACATGTCACCGCTGCTTGTTCTTAGCAGCGAAAAGGAAAGGGACAACGCAAGCTGACAGTCACTTAGGCACAGTATCTCTTTTGAATACCGTTATGACAACATTATTATATTGCTGGCATTATGATATTAATAGTGATATTAGTGATATTAGTTGTAATAAACTAAGAACTGGTAAGAGAAGAAAATGTACTTTTTTGTCAACTTGCTGTTGTAAGTTAGAGAGAAGACGAGAGTAACAGTGGATGTGTGTGTGTGTGTGTGTGTGTGTGGGGGGGGCTTTCTTGTGGGTAATTTGTTGGGGGGGCCAAAGCATTAAGGTGCTAAATGAAAGCTAATTACATGAAGGCACCAGGGGAAATGGGTGCTGTGTGTCCTCTGGCCTTGGCCATCTATCTGATTTAAGACACACAATGTGTCAGCAGCAAATCAAATCTGCAGGGAGCAATTGAAGGTTCCCTGCACCAAATACAAACACACATACATACATGTACGCACATACACACACTTTCTTGTGCTGAGGTTAGGGTTATATTACAACACTGTTAGAACCGTCCTACCAGACTGCGGATAAGGATCCCCACCCACTTTGGCTCTGGCAGGCTGGGGTAGCGGAGTCCCTCTACATCATAATAATCTGATATTGTTCAAAGATGAGCTGTAAATAATGCTTAGATTTTGTTGTGGTAGTTACTTTGTAAGAGACAGTTAAGTTAAGCTTAATGAGGAGAATGTACAGTTTCAATTTGATTTAATTTGATTTGGTTTAATTATTCTATATATTCTTTTAATTAGATAATCAGTCAACAAATTAATAAAGAATTAATTTTTTCATCGATGACTGAAAAGAAAGGTTGGTTACAGTTAATGCTACTCTTCGAACAAAGTTTAGTTTAATTTAGTTTCATATTGTAGAGGACTGGAAAAAAATAAACATTGTTCACATTTGAGAAGGGAACCAGATATTCTTTTAAAAGAAAATGACTTCAATTGATTAGCAAAATAGTTGCCTGTTAATTTTCTATTGATCAGCTACAATATGTCATTAAAGAGCAAATCTTTACTGTTCTAGGTGCAGTCAACGTTTTGTCGTAAATCAGTCAGTTCTTCTTCAAGTTGCAGTCACCTGACCACAATTTTGTTGTGTTTTGTTGAAAGGAATAGTGCACTTAAATGAAGACAAATGTAAACATGACGCACAACTTGAAATAGCTACAGGGCCTGTATGTATATCAGCCTCAGAAAACACAGAAAGTCCTCGCTCTCTGAAGTGGTATCAGTTTGACAGTTCGCTAAACCTCATGATAAACTTGCTCAAATGGCACTGTAGGACTCATATTGAGTTAGACGAGGATAAACTTGAAAGACAGTGCCATCGCCCTTCATTCTATTCCCTGTGGTCTACACCATGTGGTCCAATTTCCTGTAAAGCTCCACATTCCAATAGCATAGCTACGCTCCAGGGATTTAACATGTGACCTCAAATAGCCTAAACCGTAACCTTCTCAGAAAGAGACGTTCTGTAGACGTTCTGTCTCGCATTTAGCTGGTTTCAGTTGCGCTCATATGCATCAAGAATTATCTTGTACATCGGAGTTATAGAAAAAGGTCTAACTGTCGGTCCTGTTGACACACTTTACAGTCGATTGTCTCTTTACTGTGGTCTGTTCTTCTCTTGGCTCAACCGCTCCATCTACATAAACTCTTCTCTTGGGCCCTTTTTGTATCTGAAGTTGGATTAGGTTTGGAGATGCTGATTGTCTAAAATCAATTACTTTTATTTTATAAACACGAGTAAACTCTGTTGTCAAATAATCACATTGATGTTCATCATCTTAAATAGCATGATGATATTACCCTCAAATATCCCTTATTATGTTTCATAACCTTGTTTTATCAGTTCTTGAACACAATACAGTTGTTATCATCTATTTTGACAACACAATGGTGTATCACAGCATCCTCAGTTTTCTTAATATCCCCTGATCGCCACAACATTATTCCACTGAAGGAAAATAAACCGTGATATTGAATTATTATATGGCCCTGTCGCATGGCCGCTGTTTTGATGCTTCGTTTTCTTTTGTTCTTGTCTGCTTCAAGAAAGCGGCACAAATCTCCCACCACTACTCAGCCACAAACCTTCTTGGTTTCTTATTTTGTTTTCTTGTATTTCATACATTTGCAGTATGTCGAGTAAATGCAGCGATATGCCTTGTGTTGTGTCTGTTTTTAGTATGCCGTGTGAGCACTGTTTTAAGCAAAAACACATCTATACATTGAAGAGAGAAAAACTGCGTTCAGGCCTGATGAAAAGAAGGCGGCAGAGCAGACGGCTTTAACTGATTTATTTCAGAATCTGAATTAAAAGTCCCCTGGTTCACTGCCAGTCACAGTGGAAATTACTGTTAATGAGATGTCATCATGGCTGCTTTGCTAATGATTCTTTATGAGCATCTGTGTTGGTGTATTTTTTTTTTTATGCATAGACAGAGAAGGAGACAATATAGAATATTGTGTGTGGGGGCATGGTGGGTGGAGGTGGGGTGGAATGGCACAAACATCAACTGTCACTCAGTGCCTGAGAGGAAGAGTGCTTGGCTGAATTATAAATTTGTTTTTCCTTATTTGAACTTTCACTTCTCCTGCGCTCTGAAACACCCCACTTGCCTTTGCCTTTGCTGATTGCGCGGGAGCTTGAAAAGACCTGACAGACAGTTCGCTGCTCAAGATGAAAAGGGTCCTCGTCATGTCGGACCAGTTTGGATTATTAGACTTCATCTGTTTTCAAAATGATTGTGGGAAATCTGGGATTGAATTGAAATGAATGTAGGTAAACCAATTGGAATAGAGGATTTTTACTGCCTGAACCAACATGTTCTCTAGAATGAATATAAAAACACTTTGTTTTTCATTGCCTTGCAAATTAACCAATATAAGTATATTCTGATCAAGCGACTCTGTTGGCATGACAACATTTTTTTGTCAGTTTATCATTGGTTTTTCTGATTTGATATTGCCATGATTAAGGTTTTTAATGAGCACAAAACCAACATAAGCACATAGGAAGAAACGAGCGATGACCGTTGCTAGAAGGTGGATGCGAACAGTGGTCTCCACTTCCCAGGTAAAATCAGAGGAATTGTTGACTCATCCATCCGGCCCGACCTCCTCTTTAACAGGTTGTGCGGCTCTACAATAACACTTCTTCCGCCTTTGCATCTGTCAGGAACCAGTCATAAAACGCATGGCCGCAAGGACTTAGTCAGGTAATCAGAGAATTAAACAAACAGCCAGTGCTGTTTTTTTTCCCCAGTGAGTTTTGCCTCAGTGTCTTCATCACAGGAGAAAACAACTGAAACTGTTCAAGTTATGCTGGGGGTGGGGAGGGTTGGCTGATGCCATTAAAATGATGATGGAAGTGACAGCAGTGTGTAGGAGATGTAGACACTCTGATGTGAGGGAGGGGTGTGAGTGAGCGAGGGAGAAAAAGAGAGAAGAAAAGAGGGAGCCATCACACAATCACATGATGATTTCTAAAACAAGGGTAGCTTTATTACTTTGCTCGTCTCTAGCAACCGAAGGAGCCACTTAGTAATTCAAAGACCAAATCAACAAGCACATAAAAACATGCGCACATGCGAGTGCATCCTATGAAAACACACAGAAAACACACACATACACTGTGTGCGCTTGTCTCTGGGTAGGTGAGTGGATAATCCCATGACTCGCCTGACCTCCTCCATACTCCCTGCCAGTAGTGACACTTGATTGGCTGAGAGACTGAGAAAGGGGGGGGGTGGTGGCTCTGCCCCAGCGGAGCAGCAGTAATACGAATATTATATAACCTTGGCAGAGGAGGTGGGAGGAGGGGAAGAGGAAGGAGGAAGAGGGGGAATAAGGGATGAGAGAGGACGAGAGAGAGTGAGAGTGAGAGCTGGTTAGAGAGACAGATGTGATGGAAAGAGGAAGTGAGAGTAGGGAAAGGCAGGAAGAGAAGAGTACAGTAAAACAGTGACATTGCACAATAAAGATTTGAGAGGCAGAGAAAACAACTTTATTTGTGCATAATGGAATTAGGATGCATGCATTTCGGGCTACACAGTATTATGAAATAACAGTCCAAAATATATGGAAACTTCCTATGTCATTAATAGTACAATGTGGCATCTGTGTAAGAGAAGACCAAATATTAACATTGAGATGAATAATGGTAACCATTGTTGCCTGTTATGTATCCTGACTAAATCAGATAAGCACACAGTCAGATTAATATCATCCCTAAAAACTGAGCAAGTGTAACCTTAAAATGGGCTGGAACAACACACTTTTTTCCCCCTTTGAATGTAGATTAACACCTCCCCATAGATATCCAAAAGTAGGGCTGGATTTAAAAAAGAAAGAAAAAAAAAAGAGGATTTCAAAATTAATCTCAATCTTTATTCAAATGATCAAATATAGATTCTTAAAATCAAGCCTTTTCATTTGCTCCTCCTCTCAGTAAACACGTATAAATGAATCAAGTGTCAAGTGTGGGCAGAGGTTACTTTGAAAAGTGGTTCAGTTAGAGCTGCATGATGTGTAAAACATCTGCTTTGTGGAAATGGGAGTTATTACAGCGTGTGCAAAAATGTTATTTTAAGTTAAAAAGTAGCATCGGTGATAGCTGCTATATGAGCCACAACTTTTCCATAAGCTATAAACCATCAGGACTCAGGATGGTTAACTGACTGCAATCTCTTGTAACAGAGAGAGAGAGAGAGAGAGAGAGAGAGAGAGAGAGAGAGAGAGAGAGAGGAAGAGAGGGAGAGGGAGAGAGATATCACATCTACCAGAGGGACAGACTGAAAAACAAAAGACTTTGTTTGTTGTTGAGTTGAGATATTATCTCCGGCCAAGAGATCTGAAGCTTTGGAGGTCGGCTGAACAGTGTATGTCTTCTACTTTATTCAGTCTGTCCCTGATGGGGAGCTAACACTAGATAGCCAGCTGTCTGCAGATATCAGGCTCAGGTCTTGTCAACATAGTCAGTGCAGATGAATTAGTCAGCAGACTGTTGGTGCTAGTGGAAGCATCTGCTACTGTGACAGTCCATGTGTAGCTGTAAGGGATTTCATTTATTTTCTTGAAAATATGCATAATGATCATGGCCTCGTAAGTGGCACAGGTTTTCTTAATATTCCTGCTCAACTGTTATGAAAATGCAGGCCTAAAATAAAAAAATGCGCCATGTTGTAGTCATTTTTTACGTTCGACTCCTCGTAACTGAGAAATGTGTTTAAGATTTTAAGATTTTGGCCTATTAAATGCACTTTACACAGTTTATATTCAAGGGAACAGCAGTGTTGCTCACTGGTTGAATGTAGAAGAGATTTAAGTCCCCAGGATAAATTCTGAGAAGTACTTTATGCAGCATTTGTATTTTTCAAGGATGCCATTATAAAAAAAAAAAAAAAAAAAATAGAAATAAATGTTTTGCAGTGACTTCCAGTAATACACTTCAGTAAAGATACAGTATATGTTCTTGGATTATACAATAAAATCTCAATGCTAATTTCTAAAAGTATTTTTAACATAAGCTAACTGTTTAGAAATAGTTCCCGTAGAAATTTCAAAGTTTATTTAATCAGAGGGGGAACAGCTACAAGACTTTTTACTCAAAAGTTATACGTATTTTATAATTAAAAGTGAGTATGAAACAACAGTCATCCTTGCATTACCTACTGTTTTCTCAAACGTCCACCATAATGTGTTTGGCCAAGTCAGTCAGGTTCTATAGCTGTGAAAAGCCTCGGCACTATGAGTGTTCTCATACATTACATCTCTCTGCTAAAAGAAACCACTTTTCTCTCCCACTGGCCATCTCATAGTTTCTGCTCCCACACATTAGCTTAAAAAAAGCTTTGATCTTAATGGAAAAATTATGCTTGCATCGGTTCCCACTGCAGTCACTGGTATACAGTTCCCCAGTGACATAGCAGGTCAGCTCAGTTCAGTCCTCCTTCTTTGACTGTTTCTTGCAGAGTGTCATTGGTGCTGATCTGTCTTTTCCAACGCCTCCTCATGTAATTTAATGACATGATGAAAATGTGTAACACATTCATTCATAGGTTATATAGTATGTGCTCTGGTTTGATTTTAGTCTGACATAATTTAAAGTAACAGCTGGCATTTTCATAGGTTTTTCTTCAAAATCAACATCTAGATTAATGTATTACCTATCAACAACGGAATAAAATACACAGTGGAACCAATGCTTAAGTAGCTGGGGAGAGAAGTCATAATAGATTTTCTGTTACACATTTTACAACCTGCAGAAATATACTGCTTGTTTAGAGATAGAGAGGATTGTGTAAAAAGAACCTTTTGGCACATACTGTTGCAGCAGGATTTCACTTAATGTATTGTTTTTATTTATGAATCTTGTTGCCAAGTCCCTCCATATTTCTGATCAGCCTCTTGAGATTTACACATATTGTTACAGTTGTCAGAAGTAAGATAGTGAGGGAATGGACTGGGAGCATGCCTCTCACAGCCTTAACACTGCCAAGCCTGCTCAAATTTTTTTGATTCATTTGCTTTTTTTAAGCTGAGGTTTTTGACAGGTTCAACTAATTCTGTGCGCAACACAACACACTTGTATTGTAAATGTATTGACACACGCTAAGGTCAACATGGGTGAGGTTAGGGCAGCAAAGGGCAGTGAACTGCAGCCGGTTCTATTTGAGGTTAAATCATATCCTTTGCTCAAGTCTCTCCTGAAAGTATTGGTGATCGGGTGTGTGTGGGTTTTTGCAGGAAATATTACGTTACTGCCTTCTGCCTATGTGTACTAGACTTTTTTTTAGTTTTGTAATCACTGTCAGCAGTGTGCATTTGTTTCAGATTTGCTCTTGTTCAGCAGCAGGTAATTTTTGCCGTGTATGTGTGGGTGACTGAGTAAGTGCACATGTTTATTGCGCTGTAGTCCAGTATGAAGGCATTCCTAATGAGGCTTGAATGTGGGCCGCATGGCTCACAGCCACATTTGTTGGCTGAGCAATCGGAGGAGCATGTACGTTAGAGCAGGATTGGTATCTTAATATTAACAGCATTTTAAGTCATGCCTCAACAAAATTAGAATAAAAATTGTGTAACGTGTAACATTTTTCAGCTCTCAAGTGAACTTAAAAATGCTAAAAACAGTAATCGATAACAAGAAAAGATAATTAAGAGAAAACATTTAACATAAAATATTTTAGTTCAAGAGTTGCAGTGTTGTCGTTACTTGTAAAAACTATAACGATCTAAAAAATTGTGAATTGTAAAAGCAAATACTGTGTAAATACCTTCACTTGGTTGGATGGGTGGCGGTTGTGTCAAGTGTGATCTCTTAATCCACTGTCTTTTTCTTCATTGTCTGAGGAATCCTGCCATCACAGGTCATCGCTGTTCGGTAATTAGTATTTAAAGCACAATAGCCACTTTAAGTTGACAGATACTGGGGGAGACACCATACTCCTTAAAATGGAGGTTAAAAGAGGACAGTTTCTATAAATACCTAACTACTACTACGATGATGATCCAAAGTGAAGACTGGTACATATTAGCAAGCATCTGCCAAAAAATTTGGAGAGATCTAGTTTTGCAGATAAAGTCTAGTCATGGTCATGGGCTGGATTACTTCATTTCATTGTCATGCAATGTAATTACTGTGGGAAATCCTGCAATTATTATTATTGGAAACCTTATAAATGATGTTATCTTGCATAATGTAGTCTATAGAGATGCATCATATAGTTTTTGATAAGTGAAAATGACTGTTGAGTACATATTTCAATTTGTGTATAGGATTTTGGTGTCAAATTTAAGTCATATTTTGCTGAGGTTGAGAACTATACCTCTAGCAGAGAGTTAAAAACAGTTACAGGTTGTGGGTTGTTCAAGTTTCAGAATGAGCCATACATAGTAATTTAGGTAGTAGTCATGCAGCCTTCTAGGTCTGAGGTTGAGTTATGCATTTTATGTTTGAATAAACCCTTTCTCCTGATGTATTATTAGCCACATTTATGTTCGGGTTCACAAAGCTAGTCCTCATTTTTTGTCATTGCAGTGCCATGCTATATCCCCCCCCCAAAAAAAAGATAAATTAACAATAATTGATTAATCATAATATGATAACTTACTGCAAAGGCGGATATATTTCTAGTTCAGTTAGACTTCATGATTTTTAGCAATTCCAAAAATGTAAAATTTGCACAGATAATGTCATCACTGTCAGGGTCAAGCTCTCTCTTCCAGACTCTTGGAACAAGCTCCCCGCTTTCCTCCCCACTGTGTTTATGCCATCTGCAAAACAGTGTGACTGTATATATTTTTTTCAGACAACTGCCAAACCTGTCTGCATGTGTTGGGAGTGATCTTGGCTAGTTCACGGTTAAGCTACGGCTAAACTTCTTATCTGGACGTCTTCCAAGATCCACCACCTCTACTCCCCTTGGTCGCGGTCCAGTTTACATAAGCAAGTGTTGTCTTTCCAATGACCATGAAGCACTGCCAATGCGAAGTTAGGGTGTGCTTGTTTGGGGAGACGGGTTGGGGGGGAGGGTCCATTCTGCTCTGCGCGACAGACACTAACGAGTTTCATTTATATACTCTCTTCACACACTACTCCTGTCTATGAAGCCATGGAACAAAAAATGGGTAGAAAGAACCCTTAGAGCATAGCTACATGCAGCGTCGGTACCAGGGGCTAAGATTTCTATAGCCCTGAATATAAGATAAGTTATTATCAAGCTTTGCAAACCGACTCTGTTACATAATACCCATATACATTCCAACTAGTGTGCTGTTAAAACAAACAAGGGAGGAAAAAAATTGTAAGCCCTTCTAATGCTTTCAAATTCCTGTCATGGAATACACAGCAGTGTTAGTCTAACACTAATCTGAAGTCTATTTGGCCGGCCACGACACACCCCTATAAGATGACATACTCTCAGTCGACATGTTGGCACTTTGCCTGCAATGCACCTGACAAATTGGTTTTGGTGCTCGGTTAAGCTTCGCACTGCAGCGCAGGTGTGTCAGTTACTTTAAGCGTAATTATAGACAGACAGGGATAATAACAGCCCTGTGTTTGCATGCAAGTTTCTCAAGAGGTTTAAACAGGGCTTTAATTTGCATTGTAACACAATAGGAAGCTCGGAGTGAGATTTAGAGCCCAGTTACCGCACTGAGGAGCTGTCACCGGTGATAGTGATTCACTAGGTTCAGCTTGCAGGGAGCTGGAGTCATGACGTCACATCTGGGCCAGCCTCTGTTGCCCCTGCCTCAGTAACTCAATATAATCTCTCATTCAGCATTTCCTTCAAGGGTCTGAAAAAAAGAAAGTGTGTTCCTGTGGATTACTTTCCATGTATATTTTTTTTTAAACTTTCTATTTGTAATCTCTGCTGGACTTGCCTCATGGACTTGCCTCTTGCGTCGACCATGGCGTTCAGCCCCAAAATTTATAGGGCTTATGGGAAATGATGTTTGTTAAATCCCAATGAAAACCATAAAAAAAAATGAACAACCGCAGTAATTTGTTTCTCAAAAAAAACTAAATTTTTTTTCTAAAAATATGAAGCAGCCACACAAACATACTGTTGATAAAGGCTCTGTTCCAGGGAAGAACCTGGAAGTTCCATTGTCAAATTGGCTCTCTGGTTGCTTACACAGCAAGCTTTGATGAAAAAATGTTCAGTGAGCTCATCAAAATGAATAAACCAGCAAGTATATCATATTTAAGTCAGAGAGCTTTATTTGAGAACATCTCCCAGTCGGTCATATTGAAATTAGTACTTCTTGAAGTCAAACTCAAACTGTTTAGTTTGCAGCTTTGTGCTGTATTATTGAAAAGACTGTAGCACAAGCAGCAGCACAATAAGAATGTTTATCAGTTTTAGTTTAGATATTTTCCTCAAATGCCTGCATGTGTCCAGGTGGTTTAAGTGTCTCTGAACAGCTTTACAACATGTCATTAAGGCTTTCTATACCCATAAACCAACCTTCTGCCCCCTGCCTTAAGTTTGTTACAAATGTCTGCATATTTGCATCAAGATCACCCGTCTTCACATAATCTCTCTCTCCCTTCTCTCTCTCTCTGTCTTATGCATTCCAGCTCGTCCCCCAGAACAGGAGAGACTAGCAGTTCTGCATTGCCAAGCCAATCGAAGCCCAGTGGGCAGACCCATAAGATCTGTTTAGTGTGTTCAGACGAGGCCTCAGGATGCCACTACGGCGTTGTAACCTGCGGCAGCTGCAAGGTGTTCTTCAAGAGGGCCGTCGAAGGTTGGTTTCTCTTATCTTCATCCACACCCTCGCTCACTCAGACACGACACCTTATTATGACAGATACTAGTATTTGCACAAGTCCAGTATGTAAGTATGTAAACGAAAAATGTCTTTTCTTTTAAAACCTATGAACCCATGAACTTTTGCCACGTTTACATCAGATTATAATCAGACTTGCATATTCATCTCCATATATCCCATATTATACATCCTTAACCTTGCACATGTGCACGCAATACCAGCAATAACCATTACATTTTTGTCCCAAAGATTTCATTCATATGAATTGCATAAGGTCAGGTCTCAAAGCGCTTGCACAAGAATCAAACATCTCCGCTTTTTCAGTTTTTGTAGCCAGCAGGAAATTAAATTATGTCTAATAATCCAAGGTCGGAGTGGAATAGTAGGGTTTTTGTCAAGCTTCAGTAGACACACATCATGTAGTTGTATTTTCCTGGGTTTTGATTCTTAGTCCTGACCTTGCATGTCACCACCTTCTCTTCTCTTGCCTTTCCTGTTTGTCCTGTATCCAGGCAGAGATTACTTATGAGTAAGTTTGGATGGATAACAGAGAATTTCAGAAGAAAAAGCTTAGTCTAAAAATATCACTACTGTGATACCCTTCCATTTAACATGATACTGCCTTCTAGAGCACTACTATTATATTAAGCTTGTAACACAGCCATTCCTCTGCTTTACTTCACAAACATTCGATACATTGTAAGACAGTATTCGTTTCTTGTCGCAGGCGGGAAGTTTGTGTGTCAAGACATTTGTCTTGAAACTAACTGCCTTGACAAAATCTTGGAATGGGCAGGAGTGCATCATGCAGAAAGTAATTTGTGTTAAAGGCTTTCTGCAATGAATTTCATCGCCCTCTGCTTCTCTTTCTTATGGATTATCGCAAATGCATTGGGATCCAAAATTCTGGGACCAAATTCCCATTCAAGTGATTTGGAAATTGGTCTCAGACTTTTGGACCCCACTGTAAACTTATCAATAATGTACAGGTAATGACTAGGTCAGCAGTAACTATACCGCTTTAAATTATTGATCGAGCACTGGTATGAAATGCAGATATCACCCAAACTACCTTTTTTTCATGTCCTTGTTAAAAGACTGACAGCCTTGTCCTTTTTCTTTCATTCAGTTCCTACATACATCATCTCTGTTTCTTCTGTATCTGTAACTAACATCGATAGTGAAATAATACAGTTAAAGACCAGACTTACTGTCGAGAAATCATTACTTTTAACGGAAGGTGATGGTGTGAACATGGATTGTTTGACTTCTGCAACCTTTCAGGACTAAAACATGGCTGGTGGTTAATATTGTGAACCTTGGGGATATTTTTAGTTTCCTGCTTACAATTAAACATTCGTTTCAGGCTACTATTCCTTTAGAAAAAAATATTTAAAAACAATGACATAGAAACTGTAAATTTGTGAGTATACACACTTGATATGAGCTGCTACAGTTCATTTCTAGAGTTGTATGATTGCTGACTGTTATCTAGGCTATACAGCTTTTCAACCTGTGGTGCTGGCGTAATTTCCAAGCACTCAAACAAAGTGTGCATTTTATTTTGAAAAGAGCTGCCTACAGTAGCACTGAGATCTGTTATTTTTGTTTTTCTCCCCCCTCTCCATTCTCCGGTCGTTGTCTCTATGGTGAAGGATGGAGAGCACGACAAAACACAGATGGTAAATAAATGCACTTTCAATAACAATAATATTGATAATAATCATAATTGTAATGATGATGATGATGATGATGGTAAAACTATTGATTTGCCCATGCCCCTGTATTCCTTCAGCACTAAAATATGCTCACCCTGCCTAGACACATGTATAGGCTCCTCTGCCAACTATCTGTTATTGCATGCCAATGTTCTGATCAGCGTAAATTGCCTGTAAGTAATTTTTTTTTTTTTTTTTCGCTCTTCAATTTCTGCTTGGAATGCTCTGCCTCATCATCCTAACAGTTGGCTGAGCCAATAATTGCAGTCACGCCCTGTCACTAATCAGGCCTATTCTTTTGCACTTGACTCACAGTAATCTCCTGAGAACTGATGTCAAAAATCACCCCTCCAGTTTTTTTTTTTTTTGTTTGTTTGTTTGTTCGTTTTTTTGTTTTGTTTTTTTTTTTGTTCATGTGTTTTATTTACTGGTTGTGTTTCACTGTTTCAGCTGATAATTGTAGGCCATGGCCTGGTGTCTGTTTAAGCAGTGTCAGACATGCTAAACCAAGAATTTTCATAAAGTCCCCTCTATTAAGTATCCTAAGGCTACTGTGTTTTATCTAATATCAAGTTTATTGGCAGTGCTTTTAAAATGTTCCCACTGGAAGGATCAATTTATTTTAACTTTAAATCGTAGTCTAAAGTAACACCACATGCTTTGAAAACAACGTTCCTCCAAAGTTCAACTTCTTTTATGCTAAAAGCAGCAGCCCTGTTTTCAGCTTCACGACTGTGCATTTTTCAGATAATCTCGTTGGTTTTCAGATGCTTTACTTAGCTCAAAAGGTCTGAGAATTTTATCAAACATAACTTAAAGCTTAAGTATGTAACCTTTTTTTTGTAAAATTTTTTGTTGAAATATGCTCCAAAGCATATCTTTAACTTGAAAATTGCTGTCAAAGGCTTGTGTGACCAAGACTCAATCATGCTCCTTATTCCTGCGTTAGACTCAGACAGAGAGCGCAACGAGTACGTAGATGAGAGCTGGGAGGATCATAATGGAGCAAAGAGAGGGAGGAAGGGTGGAGCGGAGTGGTTTGTTTTTTAAGTCTCATGCTACTGCTAGACTAATATCCACAATGTGCTTATTGTTGCTACAATCCTTAATTTTGCCATAAAAATTCCAAATCCCCACTGGACAATTACAATTTGCAATTGTTTAACCAACGAGTGAGACGCACATTACACATCAAAAGCACAATATTCAGGCCATAGATTTCAGTTGTTGCTGAACTTCAGAGAATGGAATAAGTAGAAAAGAAACCACAAAATGTGTAGCTGATGGCTGTGAACGTGGAATAATAAACCCTTGGGAGATTATGTCTTACACACAGATTACTGTACGTTTTAGTTCAGGAGTATCACCTTTCATTTCTCGATAGAAGCCCCATCAACAGCCTTAAATAACAAATCTATATCAAGTGAGCACATTTGAGTCTAAGATCATAAATATTGGGTTATGCCGGTAAATAAACATAATATCATCAATCATCAATCACATTCTCTGTTTCTGCACGATTTACTTTTTAACTGCACACCGACAAGTACTGTTTTTTGGGGAAAAGTACTTGATTGCTTGCAGTGATGCTTGCCTCTTTATTTTTCATTTTTCAAATGATTTAAATGAGTTGTAATTCCCTGCGTGTTCTTATATAAAGGAACAGATAAACAGACTGGAATCTTATATTTTACTTTATAGTTACTTTTACTCGTATATGCTTGAGAATGAAAGATTTTAGTGATCAGATTATCAGATTTCATTACAATGGTTTTGGTTAATTATACAGCAAATATACCAAACATTTGCTGATAATAGCTTTGCATATACAAGTAATTGCTTGTTTTTCTTAATTGGCAGCCAGTCAGATTAAGTAACAAATATTCTTTGCTGAATTGAAAGGCCCTGGTGAGATTTAAGACTCCTGACCTCCCTGCTCTGAGTTGATAGCGCTAAACACTACACTGTTGCAGCCCAAGATATCAGTATTAGCTACAAACCCAGCCAGAGGCCTCACCAACCAGTGCCGATGGGGGCTTCCAGCTCCTTGTTGACGGATCAGGGCAGGATAAGGGAGAGAGGATATCAGTGGGAATCAGCTGGCACTTTTGACACCACAGATGGCTGTTTACGCTGTTGTTTGCAATGACTTCCTGTGATATCAGTGATGACTGCAACTGGCAGCCCCCAGGCTGCCATCTTGTCGTCACGTTGCCAACCCTGCAGATTAATTTCCAGGCTATGTGGAATGTAATTATGCTTGAATTTCAAAGGGCGATTCTCTTTGTGATTTTGACAAATGTCTAGAGAAACGTGAGTCTCAGTGTAACCTACTTTAGTTTTACAATACTGTGTTAAAGTACAGTACATACACAGACAACTGTTTGGCCACATTGATTGCAGTATTTATATAGCTTCAGCTACTATAAACATAGGGCACTGCTGTTGAGCAGCAACATAAAGCTGAGCTAATCATTTGCTTGATGTCCCAGATTCATTGTTTGCAGGTACTCATAGTACATATTATTAGTCTGCTGTATTGGGCCCAGTTGTCACTCCCCTGTGAGCATACAGGAGAGGGTGAAATAATGCAAAAGCACTGCATGATAAAGGAAAATAGATATGAACTGACTCACTGTTGCTGAGGCTACAGAGGTCTGAAAGCCAACATTATGGACAGCTTGTCGCATATAAGCAGCTGTTGCAAGTCATAGCTCAGACATAAATAAAGATTTAAAAAGGTATTTTCTTTACAATGCTTTGTGGGTACTATAACTGCACGGAACTGAAATCAAGGCCGGCACATCTCATGAGAGTCACAAACCTGGAGTTTATAGCATGCCTTTCATTCTGAAACAATACAGAGCTATGACCGCTGCACAGAGATACACATAGTAATTTGGTGAACGGACCACAAACCCTTGTCCGACAAACAATGAAAAGCACATATTGGTCTTCTATATGGTCTCTCACCCTTTCCTACATCTTCAGAGTTGGTAAATAGGTGCTGAGCACTCTCACCACTTTAAATTGTGATTCTAGTTTGGTTTTAGTCTTAGGGCAGAAATGGATGTTATTTTTAGGCACTGTTTTCCTGTTTATATCAGATTGTGATGATACAGGCACAGCGTTAATAACTGACTATATGAACATAGCCAGTCATTTACTGTCATTCTTCATGGGTTGCCATTGTTTGTTGCTACCTATGCTTTACACTGCAGTGGTTCACTCACTGCACACTGCTACTAAAATATTTTAGCTTTAAATGAGAATCTTGACTACCATTTTAAACATATTTTTTATATAAAACATAATATGCTATTATGTCATTAAATTTCTAGGATGTAGGAAATAAAAATACAAACATTACAGTATTATTTCGACATGGTATTTACACGGCATCAGCAGTATCTTGGAAAGCCCTTTAGTTCAAACAGCTGCATTAAACAAATGATGTTTCAAAGATGAGTAACAATGTTAATTGTCCCAAAGGGCATTTTTTTCAGTGCAGTCGACTTTGTATAAGTTCTTGTTTTAGCCATGATGTTTTTTTGCAGTCATGCAGAAACTTTTCACTGTGTATGTTTGTGTGTGTGTACAATAGACTTAGGGTTGCTGGAGAGTGAAATAGGCAGAATAAGTGAAGTATTTATTGTATCATTCATAGTGATGATCTCTGTGTCAATTCAGAATACAGTGCAAAGTCCCAAGAAAATGAAAAAAAAAAAACCGAGCACATTACAGGGCTTCCATGCAGTTATTTATTGTATCCTCTGCTTTGCCATCCTTAACAGAGCAATAGCTGTGTAGATCTGATCTATAATGAGTTACGCTATTACACTAGGAGTGACCAATGCATGTGTCTTCCACCTCATTTATACAGTGGGGATGAAGGACTATGTTATAATTTAGTGATCCGGGAGGGGCACACACACTTTAATAAGACAAGCCTAGAAACTTTACAATTTTCTGTGGAGGAAAGTACCTCCCAGGGGATTGCTGGAAAATTTGCAGAGCTTGCTAGCTGAAAAAGTTGAAAATAGTTCAACTGTAGGTGAGGTACAGCACCGATTTCATGTCAGTTGGGTAGCAAGTTAATGACTAGAAGTCTGGAAAAAGAGTCTGCACCCTTGCATATGTGTTGTTTTTTTTTTTTGGGGGGGTATGCATCTCTTTTTTTCCACACTTGCAAATTGTATAGCAGCTTCAGTGTGCCCTGAATTTCTCAAGTAGGCCAGGATCTGAAGAAGCCTTTTACAATTCCAATACTGCTGTGTTACTATAAGTCATGACAACAGTATAAAGGTAACTGATATCTCCGATTGCTGACCCCCCCCCCCCCCAAAAAAAAAAAAAAAAAAAAAATTCTGTTGACTTCCTGTTAACAGCGATCGAGATAACCAAAGTTTGTGAAAAGGATGAATCCTTTGAACTGGCAGATAACATTTAGTGACGAACCTTTTAAATCACTGCCATCGGTCTGTTTGCCACAATGTTACATGATCCCAGCAGCAGTTGTTGTCCTTCGCTGGGTTAGTGACTCATCTTGCACATCAGTTTTGATCGTAGTTAATCGTGACATTTTGAATTTCATGGGACTTCTGTTTGTGTGACACCTAGAAAATGACAATGCGCGCTTAACATGATGTTATGGGACATCCTCTAATTAATTTTGTCCATTAGATTGATTATGTCCCAGTCTGAACTCAAAAGAATGTGTTGATACTAAAGATGAGATTCATGTGACACTCCTCAGGCTCTGTCACACAAGTACTGTATGTGCTAAAAGCAAGACACTGCTGCACTGTGGTCCAGGCTACTTCTGCTGAACTGACATAGTAACATAATGTAAAATGGACCATAAAGTGTGCCACTGCAGTCCCAAAGTGAGTTAGGGGGTGCCTTGCACAGCACACTATGATATTGTAGTGTTGTCCTAGAATTTTTTTCAGCAGTGGTGTTATGCCCTTGTCGGTGGAGGAATAGCTTAGAGAGACCTTAGAATCGTTAAGACACTCGAAAGACTCTGGTAGCAATAGTAATAAATGTCAAAGAATGAAATGCCTCAACGCAGATTTTATTTGTTTCCGCAGGAAATAAAAAAAATCCACAAAATTGTTGATAATTGAACATTAACTTTTTAAGCATATTCCTCAACACCCCATTAACGTCCGAACGACTCCAAAGTGGTGACACATTCACTTGCACTTCATTTGTGCATGTTTGTGGGAGCTTCTAAAAGGCATTCGAAAGAGATACATACATTGTGACAACTTAAGATATAATGAAGCACAGGCGTTTGAATTGCCGGCACAAATGTCCACAAATAATGTATAAAACAAATGAGACCACGTCAAAGTCATATGGTGTTAATGCTGACATAATAACCCTATACTCCAAATTTTAATATTAGATTTCTCAAAATTTCATTTTATATGCATAAACTTGCACAAATGAATTGAAATAGTTTTGATTGTATCTTGATCACAGGGTTTCCAATCTCATGCAGGTTTGCACAAGGTTTGTTAGGGTTTTTTTGGTGTTTTTTGTTAAACAGATGTCAGTAATTTAGTATACCACCCCGCTCTCTGTTTATTTAGATGGCCAACCTGAGTAATTGATGTGTAATGTGTAGGTATTATAACAGTGTATCGAATAGGCTGCCTGCTGATGTTAATGTGTAGCCCAGCAGGATAAACTCATAACCGTTCAGCTTGGCTTGTAACAATCATTTTGGCATGGACATTTAAAAGTGTTTTCACTTTTTTAAGCCAATTCTGGAACTTGCATTATATTTCTACTGCCTTTTGCCAAAGAAGTCAGCTTTGAATAAAAGTCTTTCCAACAGAAGGGGTAGATAATTCTACCTTGTAGCTGCATGCTGCTTATCCACAGTGAATTGTCCAGCTGCTGCACACACTACTGCATGGTGACATCACTGCGCGTGTGTATTTGAATGCGAGTTTCATACTGGCGCCAGTCAGCCGCATGCAGTGTAGAAAGCAGAAGTTGCATTGGTTACGTTTCATTGCAAATATCAATGAACCGAGTGAAATTTCAGCATGGTGCTCATAATGTGTATACAGGGGATACATAGTATTGTGTGTGTTCATGTGAGAATATTGATGTGAAAGAGTCTTAAGTCCCCTCTTAGGCATCTTCCCCTTTATGACAATAGCTAAGCATGTTTTTATGGTCCAGCTGACTCATCAGGAGCCATTTTTAAATCTGTTTAAGAACCAAAATGGATCAACAAAAAAATAACTGTAGAATTTGCTTTAATGCTTGCTAAAAGAAAATCAGCGGCTTGAACGGTGAGCGCTGTCAGTCACTAAGATAGCATCTCATCCGGGTTTTTGCACCACAGTAATAAATGATCCATCCGAGCTGATGGTATAGAGGTTGTTTGCCTCATAGTCTTGAACCTTTATAATGGCTACACACTATTTTAGATGGCTGCGGTTTTTAATCAATTGTATCCTTGTTGTGAATATGTAGACAGATAACGTCACATTAATCTGAGCCTCTCCTCTTGCCTCTGGTGGGAAATACATTGACGAGGCAAAAGGCGTGTAATGTTAAAAGTACATGAAGGGTGTGGCCACAAGTGCACCCAAGTTCACCTGCAGCCACATCCAATAGTGATATCACATTGTACTGACACACCCTGGAGTACAGTACAGTGAGAAAAAGCAAGAGGAATTACAAGATTGCCCTTTATATTCCTCTGTTTCCATAGAAGTCTCTTGAATTAATTGCATTTAGTTTTTTATCCAATTGTGTAATGAAAATTATAATTAGCTGTGAAATTCTTCAATTATAATCCTGTGGTGTGAAAGCTGCAGCTGTGTGATGCATGCAGATCTAGAGGTTAAAGAACTAGTCTGGTGTTGGTCTATATTTTTGTTATGGTCAAATAACCCCATGAAAACATCAAAACACACAAGAGTCTGCACCACAAACTTGATCCTACACTCAAGTATTGTCTGTGTATCCAAACCTTGATATATATCTTTCCTCAGTGCCATGGAGTTTACGTTGCCGTCCAAAAATCTATTGAAAACACATAAGAAAACCACCCTGTTTCACTGACTGACATGTTCTTTCACTGTGAGCTAAGCTGTTGTAACTTATTCTCAGTCGTGCCTACACTCACTGTCCTGCTGTGTAAATACTCACCATATCACCAATTATGTGGCTTAAAAAGCCCCCTACTTTTTGAGTAACATTTGCTTAAAAGTGCAATTCTCGGTTGTTTTAAGAAATTTCTTAGCTTCTTAAAAAATGAAGACATTTATTAGTTTAGCATTGCAAAGATTTATGTTCTTATTAGGATATAATGAGCCTGGGGCGGCGAAGCACAGACAGGGTAGGGCAGTCGGAGCGTATTGAGAGACAGACTAATGCATTGTTGGGCTTGGACAAAAAAATGTTTGATTGCGTCAACACATACAGTAAATTATTTCCTCTGGTCAAATATCTCTTGCTGCCCTTTTTTCAAATTAAATTTATCTAATCACAGTATCATCTCTGATTCATTTGCCCGCATCCTAATTGAGAAGGGCATTGATACTTGCCAAGCCAAAAAGTTATCATGAGAAAAAGGAAGCTTTTCATTTTCTCTAGTCAAATGTGGACCGTTTAGATTCTACTACATTGGGCACAGTAGGAATTTGGGCCATGTGGACCACATCTGATTGCTGGGCCAAAAGAGCTCTGTTCACAATCGTGGATTGAGCCATGTGGTCCATGTGCAGACTTGAGGAAGTGAAGCTGTCAACACCAGAGGGATGCCACTGGCCTACTGTTACTCACTGTAGAATCAACAGGTGGTTAGTGTGGTCATAATACATACCCAGGCTAATCCTTCTCAAACCTTCTTAGCTAGTTAATATGTCTCCCCCCCCCCCCCCTTCTTCTTTCTCTCCTTTTTTACAGGCCAACACAACTACCTCTGTGCGGGGAGGAACGACTGCATCATAGATAAGATCCGCAGGAAGAACTGTCCGGCCTGCCGCTTCAGGAAATGTCTTCAAGCCGGAATGAACTTGGAAGGTAAACAGGGTGACCCATCTTTAAATCAGGCCGGGCTACATTCACAGGCTCCAAGTTCACCAACTGACCCCCTAAAAGTACAGTTTTATAGGGTGGGCTGGGGGAGCTAGTAGGCCCAAATTACATTTTTGTGGATAAATTTATGTGTACACTCCTGAGAGTGTCAGATTAATTCATTAAGGTATTTTTATATTTTACAGGAAGACAAAAGAGAGGGACTTTGATATGAAAATCTTTTTTTTTTTGCCACGGTTTCTATATGCCAATACATAATGCAACATTTAAAATAAAAAACACATGAGAAGAACTGTTCTCTTTTTCTTTTTTTACTTTTTACTTTCCTCTTAATTTTTTATTCAGTATTTTCATGCTATATTCACATTTCCCTACGCCAGTGAGACTTCCACCCACTATTATCTCCAGAATGTCTGGTTTCTGTTTAACCCAGCGTCGCCCTCCCACACTTATTTAAATGAAAGTATAATAAAATTATCATAGAAAATACAGTAACTGGGATAATCAAACCATGTTGCAAATTTTAAATTCACATTTGTGTGTTTAATTCTAGAAAGGTTCATGAAAATACACTGTAGGTGTTATTGTAAATATACAACTATTGAAATATCATCCTCTACCAGGGTTTAATCAAGGCTATAGCTTTTTATTTTGAAAGACAGAAGGCAGAAAACACGATTACAGGAGCATAGCACATCTTGGTACTCTATAATATATCAAATTTTTTTTCACTTTCGCAAGAGTCAATTTAAACACCCCATCTGTTCACTGATGTCTTAGAGAGTTGAGATTTTTTCAAATTGACTTAAATCAAATATGCTCTGTTATTATAGTTTGCTTGAAAGTTGCATTGTTTTTGCAAAGATGCCAAAGGTTATTGTAGGTGGGATAAAACTGGAAAAGGCGGCATATTTTATTTTGTATTCATTATATTAACAGTGAGGTTGAGTATTATGGGAACATGTGTCTACGAACAGAGAAATGGGGGAAAAAACATGCAAACAAACAGTAAAGTAGCCCATGGCCGTTGCTTTGAAATGCATTATATCTTCATTAAAAGGCAGATGACAACAGTAATATACGATCAAACTTTTTTTTACAAACCTGTGATCTGTGATTTTAACTCTTGTTAAAATAAAAGTGCTTTGTTTGTCCAACCAGTGAGAACAAAAGGGATGAAAACAGATCACCTGCAGGCTTTTTTGGATTTGTGGTTACAATGGTTTTTTAAGTTTGCAGATTTGAGAAAGACAAAATAAGGCCTGAAAATATGCTGAAAGTCAATAGTCCAGTATAGTGCAGAGACTCTGCAATATGCCACAGATCTTTGGAAAATTTTTTCTCATAGGAAGCCTTGAATGTGAGCACAGATATTCCACGACAATAGGGGGAAAAATTTTTGAAATGAAGTTTCCTTACAAGGACCTTGAAAATCATAATAGTTCTTGAAATTTATGTACAAGCCCTCCTGAATGATTTGTTGCTGCAGTGCAGATGGGCTGTTGTTAGTCATACATCTGGGATCATGTGTGTGCAGTTGTGTATAATTGTGCGTCTCTGTACACGTGAGCTGGTATGCAGGCCAGGTGTATACAAGCCAGGCAGGAAAGAGGGAGCCCCATCTCCTCTCGCACAATGATCAATTATTAATCTGCTGTCAATACCAGGTCCACAGCCTTAGATCACCTGATGATCTTTCACCTGATGCTGCTTCAAGGTATATTTGTTGAGGTCAATACACAGCATTTAAGGTGTGGCAAGGTCAAGGAAGATGACACGGAAAGCAACAGTTAAAATACAAGTTCTTGGCATTAGTTTCTTGTGTTATTTTAACTGATCCTCCCTGAGGGCTTGACATGTTTTTTTTTTTTTACTAGTTTGTACAAATCATTGCTGAGAGAGATTTACATCCAAACAGAGCGCTGTGTTTGTCAGACAGAAGCAAAGGTAGTTTCACAGGGGAGGGAGAGACAGAAAGACAGAGAGAGGGATTTGATGGACGTCAGTGCATCAGCAGACAAACTCCCACCAGAAAGGCTCTTAGTTGCCATAGAAACACCAGGGAAGGAAAATTAAAAAAAAAAAAAAAAAAGTAAAAGGTAGCGAGTAGGAAAAAACATGTTTTTTCATGGTAACCTCTCAACTCCTGACACGTTTTGCACATTTAGTGGGAGAGAACATCAAAAAGATGCCCAGATGAGCCACATAATGGGAGCAAAAAACACAACAATTTGCCATAGCTGTTGTGGCACTAATGAGCAACTACAAAACATGCAAATGTGAAAAAATGGTTCCCCTGAGAAATGGAGTGGTTATATGACCAGGCACTTACCAGCATGATGCATTCTTCTGACCTTTTATCGGTTGGTCAGAACTCACGGGGATCAAATTCAAGTTCAAATTCATTACGGCCAGTTCATTTTATCGTTGTTATTTGTTGCTGCTCATCTTTCTTATTTTCACCTAATTAATCCAACTACTTATTAATTAACTTAATTGTTAATTAATGTGTTGCGCTCCATTTGCTTTTTACATCCACGTTAAAGAATGAGGTGAGGATTTAACCAGCATGTAAAAATTGCTTTAGAATAGTGTTAAGATGAGGGATCTGAGAATTAATTGATATGAAATATTTTGAGTTCAAATATTTAATTATTAATTTTTATTTTTTTTTTTAAATGTGTTGTTTACAGGTGGTGTGCCTAGTTGAGGTGCAATTTGAATATCTTTGTGTTTTACACTGTTGATCAGACTAAACAAGATAATTAAAGATGCAACCAGGGAATCTCAGAAGCTGTGATGGACATAATTCACTATTTTCTATAAATCATCAATTTATAAAACAAATTAATATAACTTATTAGTCAAGAAAAGAAATATTGGATTAATTAACAATAAAAAAAAATGTTATTTTTTGTAGCCCTGGTGAACTTGTGTACTTAATTACCCTAAGGTAGCCTCTAAGGTTGAAGAGCCATTTGCCTATTTTTCCTTTTTCTGCAGACACTCTGTAAATTTGTACATTACAGTTCAGGCCCCCTTAGAGAAAAAACAACTGTCTATCAGATTGTTTCAAAGTTTAATCCGTTAATCTCTAACAAAAGTTCACTGCTTTGATTTTATTCTAGTGCTCTTTTGTCTGTTGTTCAGAAATAATATATGTGGGATGTTGAGAATAGGTGCATTTGCTTAATGTCTAATAAGTTAAGAAAATAAATCGTCACTGCTCACTGGTTCCCCTCTGTTTCACGTGTCCCTCCCTCCCTCTCTGTTTCGCTGTCCCACCCCATCCGCAGCAAGGAAAAACAAGAAGCTGCAGAAAGTGCCCCGGACCCCTGGAACGTCACAGCCCATCAGCAACATGCCCGTTTCAGTTATCCCCAGGTGCATGCCCCAACTCGTGCCCACCATGCTGTCTGTGCTTAAGGCCATCGAGCCGGACATCATCTACTCGGGCTATGACAGCACACTGCCTGACACCTCTTCGCGGCTCATGACCACTCTCAACAGGTTGGGTGGGCAGCAGGTTATCTCTGCAGTCAAGTGGGCCAAGTCACTGCCAGGTAACAAAAAAGCTCCTAACCACGCATTGCCGTTGGTTTGGTTTAGATGCATACCACTGCTCAAGCAAAGTGTGTCACTTGCTGTATTGACAGCTTGCAACTGGGTCTAATGTGTAGTGAAGTGAGACAAATCAGCGATGGAAAACAAAGATACGCATGTTTAGTCATTTGTTACATTGAATACATGCAGCTGGTCACGGAAGTTACATCACTTTTAAATGAAAATGGACACTCCCTTGGTTGTACACTGTAATATTTGCAGAATAGATATTTAGAAGACAGTGGCAAGACCTTGGTCCGTGCCCTTTAGTTAACCAAGCATCTGCTTGTCAGCATTGTTGTCATTCCTCAGTTAATGCAAAGAACACAAATAGCCACAAGTCAACCTGGGAAATGATACAAAATGGGACATTTCCATCGAAGAAACAGAACTTGCCATCACTAAAAATGTCACAGTGTTCCCTCTAATGCTTGGAACAGTGAATAAGACATTACTGTAATCAGATTAGTAACTTGGATATGGCTCTTCAGATTTAGGCTGCGGCTTCTAGCTGATCAAGTAGAATCATACAATTAATGAGAAGCAAAGAAGGGGCCATTGTGTGACTGAGGTTCATCTCTTTGCTGACTGAATCACGGTTAGGCTGGTAGGCAGTTAATTACCTCTGCCAAGGAGGTTATGTAATCACCTGTGTCTCTTTGTTTTTTGGTTTGTTTGTTTATTTATTTGTCAGCAGGGTTACACAAACACTACTGAGCCGGTTCGCCCTTTACTCGGTGGAGGGATGGGGGCACGGGTCAGGGAAGAACCAATTTAATTTGGGGGCAGATTGAGATCTTTCACTATGAATTAGAATTTTTTTTTTCCCCACTGAAATCTGGTGTCATTTTCTAGTTATGTTAGTTGATGCTATGGTGGCCAGTGTGGAATTTATCAGTGTTTTCCAACTTCAGACAAACAAAAAGACAGAAAAACAATTATTTATGTTTTTTTTCCAAATGAGTCCTCTTGGCAGTATAGCAAAAGAAAAACATGTTCAGTAATGAAATGTGTGACCTATTCAATGGCTGAGTCTATGCTTACAGATAGCAGAATACAGTAATCATGGCTTATGAAAGAAAGATTCATTTTATGCACCCAACCTCACCAAAGTACTTTTGATCAGATTTTGACCAGGTCATTTCTTTTCGAATGTGCACGATGACGATGTTCCTGATAACGTCCGGAACACCTGCTAAAAGTCGTTAACTCTGTTAAGCAAATGTTTCTATAGCACGTTGAAAGTTCCCTTCAAGTATAAAATTATTATTTCAATTTCTGGATTATTTCATTGAAGAGTGGCAAATTACTGAGTGACTGTCGAAAGAGGAGCAAGTCAACAGCATTACACTAAACATGAGCTTCTATCAAGTCATGACTCCAAAATAAAAGCTGTGGGATTCAGTTCATATGGGGTTATATTTATATTTTACTGTTTCCCAAAGTAACGTAAATTCATGTTATAAACATCACGAAAAAAAGATAATTGCTGGGTATGAAGGCTACCCGGTTTCCATTCCACAAAAACAAAAAAGGAAACGCAAAGAGTTTGGGATCTTAACCACCCATGTTAGTTTCTAATCATGAGAAAGAAGGCACATGACTTGATAATCACTCCAAGTATTTGCTTGGAGATTTTCTCTTCTCACTCTAATCGTTGCTATTGGTCACACCAAAGATTTAAGATCAGATTTCTCAGAGAAACCAAAATGTTAGCTTTCTTTTTTTTTTTTCTCTCTCTCTTTTTCCTGTGATTTCTCTGTGTGAGACAGTATGATGAGGGAAAAATCTGGCTCCCTTCCTGTAGTGGGTGCATTGTCCAGAGCTGGCACCCTGCCAGGATGATAGTGAGGAAAACCTCTTCGGGGGGAGGCCCTTACATAACAGCCGTGGTTTAAAACAAATGTAATCTGAAAGGACTTTTCATGTGCAGTTCCACTTTTATAGTTTTGACAGTGTGGAAACGACTGAACTGCAGTTTAAATCCAGTTTGAACATTGACTTAACTAGATCATCCCTTTTTTGTTTTGTATAAGCTGACCCTGTAATTGTGTTTTAATTGAGAAATTACCTTTATTTTCCTCAGTGTTTCCGTATCATCCTGGAATCAAGATATGGAGATATTATGCTCTGTGTTTTATTTAATGTTTATTTGGACAAGGAAAAGTATGTATAGGATGAAATTATGACACACGCCACAGCATTTGGCCTAAAATAAGATGGAAATATCAGCATGCATGATATGATAAATTACAAATCTGTTAACTAACAACTAAATACTCAAAGATAATTATTGCTTTCTAGTTTGATTATGTGTCTGTGCTTCTCTTTCTGCCTGCTATGTTTTTTCTATGTCTGTTTTCTTTTGAATCCGTTTCATCTGACCTTCCCAGGCTTCCGCAACCTGCACCTGGATGATCAGATGACATTGCTGCAGTGCTCCTGGCTCTTTCTAATGTCCTTCAGTCTTGGATGGAGGTCGTATGAGCAGTGCAACGGTAACATGCTCTGCTTCGCCCCCGATCTCGTCATCAACAAGTGCGTACCAGAGACAACTGTTCTATATTAATGCAGCCCTTACTCTCTTTTGTGAGCCAGTACTGTTTTGCATTTGCTTATTTCGAGGTATCAGTCTCACTTCATCATTTAGTTTACACTGTCAACGATGTATGTATACATGACTCCAACTGGCTGAGGGAGAAGGCAGGAAACAAAGGTGCCAATGACTGTATATTGGAAATTTGGCAGTTTTTGTCTCAAGATAGTTAACGAGAAGCAGCTGCCGATGCCAACACTCAACTACCTGACACACAGTGTGTGGTAAAGGGTATTTAACCTTAAAAATGGGACCAGGGTGAAAAAAAGCCCTGAAAATGTAGTTCTCGGGGAGGCTTCGATGTGAAGATACCACTGTCATGTCTGAGCGCAGTTGGAGCCAGGAGAAAATTAGGCTATATAAATATTGGAAAGAGAGGACAAGAAATAGCCTCACTATGTCCAGGGTTTATAAAATCTGCCTGCCAGCACCTCGATCGTTCGATCCATAAAAAGAAACAAAAATGAGAAAAAAATTACATTTGCTGTTTTACGGGGCATTAGGTTTTATAACTTTTTCTCAGAGACTTTACACAAAGCTGTCCCAGCTGACCCCCCCCCCCCCCGCCTTTTTTTATTCCAGTCTTCATCTTAAACAAAACTCATCATCTCCTGGCTTTTGCTTCTTAACTCACAGACATGCGACTGGATTCACTCTTTTTATCTAACTCTCAGAAATAACAATATGAAGTTTATTAGAGCTACGTGGATAAATCCGCCATTCTTTGCTTATTACAGATATATGGGTATTAGTGTGAATCTCTGCCATTAGGTAAATTAATTTGCAGTACAGAAATGCATAACTAGACCTGAGGTCATTTGGAATCAGTGTTACCTTTACATAGTTTGAAAGTGCTGAGAGCCCTTTTTTTCTTCCGCTATAAAAAGTCCAGCTTAGTGCAGTTCACATATCTTAAGGGTCAATATCCAGATTTTTTTTTTGTGTTATGTGTAGTTATTTATCTTACGTATGTTACGTTTTTGGCCGATATATGCTTATCAGATTTTCAGTATCAGTATCGGCCCCAAAAATCCCAAGCCAATACAGCTATAAAGTGTATATCCTGAAACGTTGCACTATTCCTTTAAGAATAAAGGTCGAAAACAAAATAATTGTTTATTTGAGTCAGGTAGAACAATCTATGCTCACATAGTTATATCACTTTACTGTAATACAGCCTTGAAGTTCATTAATCTGAATATTACAAAAACATCCCATATGATGAAATCCTCATTTTTAAATTTCAATGTTAAATCAGTATATCAGCCTGCACACAGGTGCTTAATCCCAGACGTATACTGGAACATCTTTTTTTTTTTTTCAGGGATGAAAGTAGATAATTTTTTAATCATTGATAATAAGAATATTGGCAGCAATTTATTGACATAAATATTTATAGGAAAGAACCCCACAAGTTTAGAGATGTACAAAAAAAATCCCAATCAGGAAATCGTATCCCTCATGCAGACAGACGAGAGGGCATCAACTGGATACTGAATCATTAAGTAAATAACCTTCTATGCTAAATTAAAGCCACAGAGACACGGCTCAGGTACGACTGCAGTATTTTAATTACAAGGGCTCATTACTTCAGAAGTTATCGGCTGCAGAAATTGATCATGCTTTGATGCATCTGTGCTTACCACAGCCTCCCCAGAGGAAGCAGGATAGAGGCTAATCTTCCGTTAGCTTGTCTGTTCCCATAGCACTGTTTGTACCGTTGGAAACTCGGATTTTAAATAGTTTGGGAGGTAAAACATTATTGTGCCATTTCATCCATTATCTTCGGTCTTAATCCTTCAAACCTCCACATACTTTAGTGGGCTTTTGCTGATTGTTTCCCACAACAGGACTTTCTGTTTGTTTTTTTTTTTTTAACCGCAATTTTTGTCTAAATGCAAAATTGCCATACTACAATATTTGCTACTATTGAAATAGCAAAATTATTATTTCAATCAAGAAATATTTAATCAAAGAAAAAGTAAACAACATTTAAACTCTGATCAAGCATTTCAATGATAATTTCCAGTACATGTTTCCACTGAAACATATCTTGATCTTTTCAGTTTGCCAAACACGCGATGGGGGTTCAGGTCTTGGCTTTTTTTTTTTTTTTTTTTTTTTTTTTTTCATTATATAACCACTGACTCTTATCTGACCATTTGGAAGTTGTCTTAAGTGCAGTGCTCTTTTGCTCAAAGTATAAATGCTGTTTACTTCATGCTGAATGACAAGGGTGCAACAAACACACTGAACCCTTGCTGCTGACACCCTGCGAACAGCTCATCCTCTTTATTGGAAACGCATAGAAATTGCTGGGCCCGAGCTGTGAAGAGTCATTCCCAAATGACACGCAAACTCAAAGAGGGCTAAAAATAGATAGGAGAGGTGAAGAAGTCATCGCCAGTAGCACTGCAGTTGGTCAGAATGAATAGACAGCTCTGATCCCAGGGCCATGAATCTGGAGAACGTGCATTATTGATTTTAGAGGTAGAAAGTAATGTGGGCTGAGTGTTAGTGGAAGTGAGGTGTGAAAATCCATCAGGACCGATTTCACAGTCCGGTTTTCTCCTGCAGGGCTGAAGTGCTTCCCTGCTGGGGCTGTTTATTGAGAATTGAATAACAGGATGAGTGAAAGAGCTTTAAATCTAATCTGTATTTCTCTCTTCTCTCCGTTTTTCCTCTGTTTCTTCCCCGGTGGTCTCTGTCTGTTCTACATTTCTCCCATCTCTTTCCCCTCATCTCTTCTTTTCTCCATTCCCTTCCCTTGCCCTCCTTTCAGAGAACGTATGAAGCTGCCCTTCATGACTGACCAGTGCGAGCAAATGCTGAAGATCTGTAATGAGTTTGTCAGACTCCAAGTCTCCTACGATGAGTACCTGTGCATGAAGGTCTTATTACTGCTCAGTACAGGTAATGGAACACACTTTGTGTTTTTTTAAATTTCTGGAACTGCAATTAACAGATCTTAAAATAACCTTTCCACTGTATTGACAATGTAATACTGCTGAACCCTTTTTGCAGCGTGAGGTAGGATCAATTTGTCAAAATAGAGTAGTATGTGTAGTGGCACTGAGGACAGACTGTATCATAAATGCAACGTACTACTCATATCTCAATTCATCTGGTTCAGTGTGCCATCTGAAAACCGGGGAAAGTCTGGAGTAAGCACATGCGTAGAGAGTTTCATCCGTCAGTCTGTTTTTATCTTTATCTGTGTTGGAGAACCATTTTACCATATAGCACGGCAGTAACAAGACTTTTCATTATACCCCTTTACCGCAAATGAAGGATCAAATGTTCCCTCATTCACATGTCATTAAAAATGTTTCTTTACTTGAGTTACATAAACAAACAACCAACTTAGAGCTGCATTGATTAGTCGATTGACAGAAAATTATTAGGCAACACTACTGGCAATCAATTAATTGTTTCAGTAATTTTTCATGCAAAAATGATATATATTTTCTTGATTCCAACCTCTCACATGTGACCATTTGCTCTTTTTCTGTAACTTTTATCACAGTAAATTGAATATTAAAGGTTTTGGTATGTCAGTTGGACAAAACAAGCAAATTAGAAATGTTATTGTGGCCTCTGAGTAATTTTGAAGGTCATTTCTTTGTTTTTTTTGCTAAATAATTAAGTGCAAACTAATCAGCAGAGTCCATAACACTGCAAGAATTCCTTTACATAAGTCTTTTGTAAGGACTTTATCACTCCATCTAGTTCTCTGAGTGTATGGTGTGTTCATCTTCTGTATTCGCTGCCTTCACTGAGAAGAGTTTCAAGTATCCAACTTGATCTATGTAGACCGTTCATCTTTTTCTCTCCATTAACAGAAACAGTTGTTGCTTTGTCTCGTAACCACAGATTTGCTTCCAAAGTTTGATTGAAAATTAAAAAAGGCACTGTAAAGGCAACTAAAAGATAAGTGAGTACGACTCTCTGTTTCTAGGTTCAGGGGATTAAATAGAGCTCACTGTTTAGCTTGCTATGTAATCAACATGGTCGCAAATTGACTAAATAAAAGCAAATTATGGAAAACCTTATTACGAGAAAACCGCTTTCCTAATTTTGATCATTTCGGGTTTGCTGAGTTAAAATTGGACTCAGCAGAGATTTATTATTGTATTCTAAATTTATTCTGAATGTTCATTTGTAGGCAGTGATTTGCTTGAGTTGCTTTAACATGTACAAATTAGTGAAGGCCATTAGAAGAGAGATTCTACCAAAAAAAAAAAAAAGAATATTAGTGAGAAATGTTCAGCAGCCCTCATCTTTCTTTCTTTCTTTATAATAAGTTAAAACAATCGATGAAAGCAGTGTGTCACTATTCTACCCACACAATTAGCAGCATTAAAATCACCAGAAAAAATTTTTACAACATGAAAAAAGTACAACTAGGTCTGGCTTTTCCCACATTAAGTTCCCTCTGCTGGGGAGGAGAGCATTCTTCCTTCAATGTCACTTGCAGAGAATAGCAGAGGAAGGGATGCACTTATGAGGCGATTTTCTCATTATGCAGAGGAAATGATATTTCTATAGTTAGGGATGGTTGCATTTTCATACCTGAGAGCTTTTTCCATCTTATCCCCCTGGGATACAAATACTATCAGCTCAGGGCAACTTTGGTTTGAGCAGTTTGTATCATTTCTCATGCACATGACCAAAAATTAAAGTCACTTTTGAAAAAAATGGATTTATGATAACGTACCTGTTAAGTTCAAAAGCCCAACCACGCTGTCAGCAGAGCTAACATCTGCAATACAAAAAAAAAAAAACAAACAAAACCCCCAAAACAACAAAAAAAAACAAAACACAGATATAAAAACACAAATGGGTCATAGGAGCGCTTTTCTAGTAACAGTCGAAGCTCTGTTAAATAAAAATAACATTCATTTATTTAATACTATAAAATCCTGAGTAGAGAGCAGAAAGACAATCTGTTTTTACTCTTTTAAAAATCATCTCTCTGCCAAATCTGCAAATGTATAATGTAGAGGCCAGATAGCACTTGCACTTATCTGATTATGTAAATCGGACAGTATTTCATTCTGATCCTGCCCTATTTGGCTTTGCATAATCTCTAGGCCAGTGACTGTGGCTTTGCCTGGGCTTAATGCCAGGCACCAGACTGACAAGGAATCCATGATGTGTTGACACGGTCATTATGTCAACTGCACATTGATGTTTTTCAGCCGTTTGTGGGTTTTTTTTGGGTTTTTTTTAAGCTTCTTACTAGTGACCAGCAGTGTGAAAATTATTTGAGCGCGGCCTTTGAAGTACACTGTAGATGTGGAGTTTAAGATTTTTTTATTTTCTCTCTCTTTTCAGGTGTGTGCCCGAACATATACTGTTCCTCTTAGACTCTCATCCAGGCCACACCAGATAGAGAACACACAGCACAGTAGCATTTGATGTTACCCGTAGTTTTGCATATTTTCCACTGCCTACAGCATTCTGGTTAAGAGCTGCATGCATGCATCTGTGTGTGTTTACCCACCATCTCCTCAGTGTTGTTGTTGGGGTCCCACACAGTAGGTTTTAATAACTTTTTAATGCCCTTTGCTGTTCGTTGCAGCAGAGAACAGGATAGAGAACAGACTAAGACAAATAGCAACATTGCTAATGGATTTTTCAGTTTTAGACAGATGTCTGAATGTGCATAACCAGCTGTTCACATCACCAGCTGTCAAGATTGTATTAAGATACATACACATGCAAACTTGGGTATGCTTTAAGGGTA